>PVJD01017927.1:0-16127 GCA_004026545.1 Mormoops blainvillei | reverse complement strand
TTCAGGATTCTTAGGGTATAATCCCAGCAGTGGAATGGCTGGGTCAAAAGGCAGTTCCATTTTTAGTTTTTTGAGGAAATTCCAAACTGTTTTCCACAGTGGCTGTACCAGCCTGCATTCCCACCAACAGTGCACTAGGGTTCCCTTTTCTCCACATCCTCACCAGCACTTGTTGTTTGTTGATTTGTTTATGATGGCCATTCTGACTGGTGTGAAGTGGTATCTCATTGTGGTTTTAATTTGCATCTCCCTGATGACTAGTGATGCTGAACATCCTTTCATATGTCTCTGGGTCCTGTGTATGTCCTCCTTGGAGAAGTGTCTGTTCAGGTCCTTTGCCCATTTTTTAATTGGATTGTTTGTCTTCCTGGAGTGGGGTCATGTGAGTTCTTTACATATTTTGGAGATCAAACCCTTGTCCAAGGCATCATTAGCAAATATATTTTCCCATATGGTTGATTCCCTTTTCATTTTGCTGATGTTTTCTTTAACCGTGCAGAAGTCATGGCTTCTTTTTATTTTGATGAAGTCCCATTTGTTTATTCTTTCCTTTGTGTCCCTTGTTCTAGGAGACATATTGGTGAAAATATTGCTGCATGGAATATCTGAGATTTTCCTGCCTATGTTCTCCTCTAGGACTTTGATGATGTTACAACTTATATTTAAGTCTTTTATCCATTTCAAGCTTATTTTTGTGTGTGGTATAAGTTGGTAGTCAAATTTCATTTTTTGCATGTAGCTGTCCAGGTCTCCCAACAACATTAGTTGAAGAGGCTTCAATATGTACCCTTTAAAAATTTTTTTAAATAATTTTTTATTTTTCAATTATAGTTAACATATAATATTATATTAGTTTCAGGTATACAACCCAGTAATTAGACATTTATATAACTTATGAAGTGATCACTCTGATAAATCTAGTGCCCATCTGACACCATACATAGTTATTATAATATTATTGACTATATTTCCTATGCTGTGTTTTATATCCCTGTGACTATTTTGTAACTACCAACCTGTACTCATTAATCCCTTCACCTTTCTACTCATGTCCCCCAACTGCCTTCCCATCTGGCAACCATCAAAATGTTTTCTGTATCCATAAGTCTATTTCTGTTCTGCTTGTTTATTTGTTTTTTGTATTCCACATATAAGTGAAATCATCTGCCATTTGTCTTTGACTTATTTAACTCAGCACAATACCCTCTAGGTCCATCCATATGATTGCAGATGGTAAGATTTCATTTTTCTTTATGGCTGAATCATATAACATTTTATATATGTACCACATCTTCTTTATCTATTCATCTATTGATGGATTGTTAGGTTGCTTTCACATCATGGCTGTTGTAAATAATGTTGCAATAAATATACAGCTGCATATGTCTCTTTGATTTGGTGTTTTGTGTTTCTTTGGATAAATACCCAGAAGTCGGACTCCTGCTGCTCAAATTTAACAAAATTTGTTATAAAAAATTATGTTTATATTTGAAAACAATGAATTCGTTCTATCATTTCACTATATTACTGTGATGAGCAAACGATTTTGCCCAAGGGTAAGTTCCAGAAAAGAAGAACAAAAGTTTTTGCAGGATACAATTTAATTTATTATACATATTTCTATCAGGAGGTAGAGTATCTGCAACTGGACTTAAGCATTTGTTTAATATTTCTTTAATGAAAGATTTCAGATTATTTGCCAAAGTTTTTGAAATGATCGAAGGTAGTTAAGCTACACTTAATATGGTAGCTTAACTTTTGCCCTTGAATAGATGTTGTTGAGTAAAGTATTCATCAAGATCATCACTGTCTCAGATAACCTAAACTTTATTTCTGTGTCACATCCAGCTCAGCTCCCACAAGCTATAGACTCTAAGCAAGCCATGTGGTTAACCAGGCTGTCTACAGCCTCTTGATTAATTGGCAGCTCACCGTGGTGATGCTTACAACAAAAATGTAATAACTCTGTCTCTCAGATCTAGAGAAAAAAAAGGAGGAGGAAAATGCATAAGGTTTTCATTGGAATAGAGGAGAAATTCTCATCCTGCATGATAATATGAGTGAATTTAGCACAGGTGGAAGAGAGCTACTCCAAAGCCATTTTCTTTGGAAATTCTTCTCCTTCCTCTTAAGCTCCTTTGTGGACCCTCAGCATCACCTTAAAGATCAGGATTAAAGGCAATTAAGTAAGACAAACTTTTATCTAATTCTAGAAAAAGTGAAATATTCCACAGTCATTCATGGCTCAGCATGAAATGCTCCTGCATTTTTAGTGCAGTTGTAATTTTTCTAAACTTTTTCAAACTTTAACAGATCAGCAAGTCCAAATATGCTGTAAATAAGAAGGAAGGAGGGAAAAGTAAGGAAAGGAAAGGAATGGAAGGGAAGGGTGGGAGGGGTGGGGAGAGGAGGGGCAAAGGGAGAAAGAGGAAAAAAGGAAAAAAGAGAAAGAAGGAAGGAAAGGAGGAGGAAGAAAGAAAAAGAGAGGAAGGAAGGAAGGAAGGAAGGAAGGAAGGAAGGAAGGAAGGAAGGAAGGAAGGAGGAAGGAGAGGAGGGAGGGAGGGAGAAAGGAAAGAAAAAGGGCTTTTGTGGAGAAACAACCCTAGTATATATGATTTTTCTAAATGTTCATTTTGAATTACTCCTGTTCAATACTCAGATGTGACTAAAGGAATCAGTTAACTTAATCACCCATGTTTACCTCAATAGCACATACTAGAAATCCAGGTGCATCCATCATAGGCATGAGCCTGACTCAGCCACAATATCCTTCCTCTCTCACCCCTATTCAGATCATTAGCAATCAGATATCAAGGGCAAATCTCAGAGAGGCTTATCATACCTCGTCTTACAGAATAATTTTTAAAGGACAAGTGCGTATGAGTGCACTTGTTTTATAGCATGTGAATTTAATCAAACATAATGTCCAAACAATGTAAACTTAAAATAGAAAAACATGTAAGTTTTAGGTAAATACTATTAATAAGACATATTAAATTCATCAATATCTCTCAATGACTCAAAGAGGCCAGGATTCCTGCACCTTCTGTCACTTAAAAAGTTTGGAACATCTGCCCCATCAATGAATATTACCAAAGTCTCATTCCCATTGAGACACCAACTCCATTCTCGTTCGCCTCCTGCTCCCCAGAAGATTTTCCTGAACCAAAGTTCTCCAACATCAACACTCTTCCTCATTTGCAAGCTTTCTTTCTGCCATTGAATATATACATATTCAATATATATATAATGAATATATATTCATTTCTGAATATATATATATATATAGAGAGAGAGAGAGAGAGAACTGAATTTATCACATTGTATTGGACTTCTTTGTCATAGCCTTGTGAAAAGTAAACTGCTTTTGCCTTAAGGGAGTGGTCTTTCTTCCGAGAGTAGAAGTATTTGCAAAGCTTTGAAAGGTAACATTTGGCACAAAAGTTATGGCTACCAGGGCTTGTTTTAACAGACAATAGAAAAATAAATGGCTAAACTATACTGCAAAACAAAGATACTGGGAGGAGGTGAGGGGCAATGGGGAGAGAGCTAGCTCCGAGGACAGAGGAGAGGTGGACTTAGGGTAGACCTACTAGGAGGCAGGCAAAGCAAGGAGCCTGTGCAGAAACGTTTGCCCCTGAGAATTCCTCCATGCCGGTGGTGGCTGAAAAATGTTTCAGAACAAGCGTATCTACCAGTGGGTGTTGAGTTTATGGTATCATGGTGTTGCTGGGCACCTCTGTGACCCCACATCTTCAGAGGTACCTGTCACACTTACAAATGCCCAGTGGGTTTTTCTCACAAAGTATGGCCTCCAAGTCAGCTCAGAGCAGCCGCGTCAAGGAGAGCAGCACCTTGAGAGCACAGGAAACTAGAATAAACCTGAGATTCCCTCCGGGAATCCCCACAGCTGATGGGAGGGCCCTCTCACTGTGCGAACAATTGTTTATTTTTGTGGGTGTGCTGCTTTGGAGGAAAAACTGCCTCCTTCCCTCCCAGGGCCTATCACTCTTTGTTGCCATCTTCACTTCAGATTCTTCCAGGGAAGGCAGCTGTGGCTGGGTCTTAAGCTTAGCAAAACAGACCATTTTCAATGTGACACAATTTATAGGGCACTTTGTCTACGAAATTTCAGTAGACAAAGCCCTCAGCTGACAAAGGTTATATTTGCTGCTTTTTTCTGTCTCCCCTTACAGATCATGAGTATCACAGTGGAAGAAACCGCCTTATTGATCTTTGATCCTCTGGCTGACACAGTACTGGATCCTGACAAA
Source organism: Mormoops blainvillei (assembly GCA_004026545.1). NCBI lineage: Eukaryota > Metazoa > Chordata > Mammalia > Chiroptera > Mormoopidae > Mormoops > Mormoops blainvillei. The sequence continues at coordinate 11,853 of PVJD01017927.1, read as the reverse complement.
GAGTATTTTTGGAGAATCTCTAGAAAAGTAACTCACGAGCTCAACATGTCAACCTCCAAGAGATGTGCATTTTTCCAAAAAGCCCTCAAAAGTGACATTTCAAAGAGAGGATTTCAGCAGAATACAAAGGTATATCTTAGAAGCAAAGTTCCTTCCCAGTGCCCCACAAATCCTATCACAGAGAAAATGTTCTATTTTGCTAACCTTGTGACCCAGCCAAAGCTAACTTCCCTGGAAGAATCCCAATTGAGGATGGCAACAAAGAGTGAGAGTCTCCAGGGTAAAGGAGGCAGCTTTTCCTAAAAAGCAGCAGACCTGCAAAGATAAATAATTACCTGCTCAACTTTTTGTCCTATTGCCCTTTAAGATATCAAATTTAAAAAGTTTGATGAAGCCAAAAGATTCAAATAATTTTAATATATCCTATATGACTGTCATGCAATGTTTACTTTTATGCATTTAACCTTGGGCTGCTAGGAGTGAATAAAGGTCATTTTGGAGGCTGAAAATCTAGGTCAGACATCTGGGTTTAAGTTCGTGGAAGGAGCACTTCATCAACACTGACTTCCTTCCCCTGAGGTTACTGTAAGAAGTTGACTGTTCCGGTCAGATGGTGAGAAGATGCTTTGGGTCCAACAATGCTTTTTGTATGTCTCCCACACAGGGCATGCAGCAGTCAAACTGAAACAGCATCCTTCTGCCTCCTTTCTGGTGAGTCAGAGCATTTCCCAGCCTGCACCTCCACTGTCACCAAAGATATTGTTCAACTGGGCTGGCCACTAGATAAAGCAGATTGTCCAGGGTAGACAGAAAAGGGGCCTGAAAACAATAGAACTCAATTACTGCTCTGCAGCAGCAACAGTGACTGACTCAGAAAATAGAAATGAGTAGACCATGCCTAAAAATTCCTAGAGTAAATGATCTTCCCGCCTGGGAATTAGGCTCATCAGGCATCCAAGCTAATGAAGACTTACCCATGCCAGAAAAGATTTTCAAAGAAAACAATCAGATACACAAAGCATTTTATTAGTTTCCCATCACTGCTATAACAAATTACCACAAATTTGGTGACTTTAAACAGCATGTGTTGTCTTACAGGTTCCCTGGGCCAAAATCAAGGTGCCAGAGGGGCTGTGCCCTTCAGGGGCGTTAGGGGAGAACGTGTTTTGCCATTTCCAGCTTCTAGAGCTGCGCGCCTTGACTGGCGGCCCGTCCTCCATCTTCAGGGCAGATCACTCCAACCTCCGTTTTCAGTCATCACACCACATTACCCTCTTCTGTCACCAAAGCCCCCTCTGCCTCCTTCTGATAAAGGCATGTGTCACTACAGTTGGGATCTACCGTAATAATCTGAGATAATCTCCCCATCCCAATATCCTTCGTTTCCTTATATGTACAATCGCTCTTTAGCCATTTATGGTAACATTCACAGGTTCCAGGAATTAGGGTATAGATATCTTTGGGGGTCATTATTTAGCTTCGTACCCCACTTAAGAAAGATTTTCAAGGAAGAAGAAAGCACTCATGTATTCTCTACAGCACTCTAACACAAGGGAACATAATATTCTCTTGATTATTTAGAAAGCAACTTCTGAGATCGTTCTCATCATGGACATCAGCTCATCGCCATATTCTAGTGGCACACAAGTGCTTCTTCATATGGAGCTCTGGCAAATAAATTAAACCAGGGGTTCAGCTCTATTAGGCTTCAAAATAAACTATAAGGTGTGAGATCATTTTCCTTCAGTAAGAGTACCTAGTGATCTTTGAAACCATAGTGCAAAGAGTAGAATTTTTAAATGTACTTTTCCAAGAATCAAGCTTTTTTTTTTGCCTCCCACTAGATGTGTCTTGAAACTTCCTATTTTTTTCTGAGAAACTCACACAGTTGGGCCTTTTAATTATATAAATACAGGGGTGAGCAAAAGTAAGATTGCAGTTGTGAGTATGTGAAACACAGAGTTTATTCTTGTGTTATTATTTACTAATTATTATATTATTTATTATTATTAACCTGCTTTTGCCCACCCTCGTATAAAGTGGAGCAGTTTGGGATACCATTCCTGGGGATTAAATTGCCTTGTACAAGGTGATTTTAAAGGTCATTTGTACTGTAGGCAGAGTTGCATCACTGCAGACTACGTCTCTGTAGGAAAATATCTTTCTAGCAATGATATGGAAGTTTCTCCAAAAAATTAAACATAGAACGATCATATGATCCAGCAATTCCACTTTTGGGTATATCTGAAGGAAATAAAATTGCTATCTATAAGAGATACCTGTACCCCCATATTTCTTGTGCATTATTTACAGTAGCCAAGACATGGAAACAACCTAATTGTTCATTGACAGATGAACAGATGCAGAAAATATGGTACATATTATTCAGCAATAAGGAAGGGAATTCTGCCATTTGCGACAACATGGATAAAACTTGAGCACATTATGCTAAATGAAATAAGTCAGAAAAACAAAAACGCCATCTGATCTCATATGTGGAATCTAAAAAAAAAAATTTTAATTAAAAAAACCCAAACTCAAAGAAACTGAGAACAGACAGATTGGTGGTGTTTCCAGAAGTGAGGTATTGGCAGGTAGTGCAAAATGGGTGAAGGCAGTCAAAAAGTACAAACTTCCAGTTATAAAATAAATTATGGGAATGTAATGTAAATCATGATGACTGCAGCTAATAATACTATATTACATATTTGAAAGTCGCTAAGAGAGTGGACCTTAAGAGTTCTCACGATCATTTTTTATTACTACATATGGTGACAGATGAGAACTAAACTTATCGTGGTGATCACCTTGTAATACATACAAATACCAAATCATTATGTTGTATACCTAAAACTAATATAGTATTGCATGCCTATTATACCTCAATTTTTTTAAAGGTACCAACTTCCAGTTACATAGATAAATTTGTTCTGGGGACCTAATAATGTACAGCTGGTGACTACAGTTTACAATGCTGTATTATATATTTGAAAGTGGCTAAGAAAGTAAAACTTAAAAATTCTTATCACAAGAAAAAAACTTGTAACTATATGAGGTGATAGGTGTTAACTAAACTTATTGTGGTAAACACTGCAATATATACATATATTGAATCATATTGTACATCTTTAAACCTATGTAATTTTGCATGTTAATCACACCTCAGGAAAACTTGAAAAAATAAAGCAACCATTCAATTGTGATCACTAAGCCTGGGGAAGGGTTCCCTGGGGAAGCCCTCTCGGCAGCTCTCTTGAGCAGGCCGGCTTCATGGGTGTACAACCGGTACAGTCCCAGAGGGTCCTGTGTTTGGTTGAATGTTTGTCTTGCCATTCTCAATTATTTTTAACAAGGAATTACACATTTTAATTTTTCACTAGGCATCACAAATTACGTGGCTAGTCTTCCTCATAAGGTTGCATTCAGATATCGTTGCATTCCACTGAAGTCTCACCTTGGCTGGTTGTCCAGGATGGCTCCCTCGTTTGACTGTGCACTAGGAGCTCATCGAGAACTCCCAACCAGACCATCTACAGGTAACCTTTCCAGGATGCCATCCTGAGGGTAGTGGAACTTCTTGCATGGCAGTTGGCTTCCCCTAAGAGCATCCTAAGTGAACCAGGTGGAAGCTGCCCAACCTTTTGTGACCTAGGCATATCAGTCACACCTGACAGAGTTAACAAGCTTTGCCTTCAGGTAGCTAAATGAGGCAAGGATTGGTTGACCAAAACCAGACAGTTGACCAAGGCAGTGAGCAACCTTAGGAAAAAATTGGAGGGAAGTTAATATGTTACTCAGAGATTTCCAGAAACCTATAGGAAACAGAGCCTGATAAAGGATTGGACTTCTACATACAAGCAAGATGAAGACCATTACAATTTAAGGTGTTTTTGGAAGCTGGCAACATCAAGGATCTATTGGTTACACTTCCAATGACCTTTCCATAAAACTTAAAATTAAAATTGTAGGATTAAGCAAATACCAAAATTAACATGCTCTCGCTGACCAGCCACAGACTGATCCACAGAGAAGATGCCATGGCTCAGAGATTCCAGGACAAACAAGTGATTCCTGGTGGGTCTCCTACAGAGAGACCACGTAGCTCAGTGACAAAATGCAGCGGTCTACCACCAGGTGACAGTCTGTACCTCAATCTTCTCATCTGTATCGTGACATAAATTAATTGGCCCTAAGTCACAGAGATATATGGCAATTGAATGATTGAATGCATATAAGTTAGAAGACTGTCTATTCTATTGTAACTATTAAACAAGTGTGAGCTTTCATTACAAAGGGTTCTAGTCCTAATGAGAATAATAAGGAATCCCTACCTTCTGTACAGTAGCAGTAATTAAATCATTTCTTCCCCCAGTAAAAACATTCTCATATGACAAGAGCTTTAATTCATCTACATTTGTCCGTTTCCCATCCTGCGGGTGTTCGGCGGAGAGCGAAACACATGGGAGGTGTTGCAGCGCTGCCATCCTGGGGAGAGAAGGAGAGTTCCTGTCGGAGGAGGGCACTCCTGTTCCCAGGTTCCCAGGGTTTCTATTGAGGTTGGTTACTAAGGGTGCATAGAACTGCTAACAATTGTATCTGTTACCAGGGTGCGGGAGGAGAGGGTTGAGAGAACGGTCAGGTAATGTTCACCAGGACAACCAAGAGGGAGGGAACTCTGGTTCCCCATCAATGGCTGCATTTGTCCCAAGTTCCATGTCCAGAACTCTGCTCTTGGTGTCACAGGTACACATACCAAGGGGGTCGAACTCCCACATATATTCTTAAACCCAAATCATAGTACTTAGCAGATTTCAAAAGCTAAGCAACATAGATCCAAAAGATCTATGAACAGATCTATTTCTTTTATACTTAATTCTATTTTCTATGTGGTTTCAAATATACTAACCAGAGGTTTAGCATCCCATATGCAGACACAGTCAAAAGCAAGTGGCGGAAGCAAGCCTTGCTTTCTTAATGGATCTCACTTGGGGTTTGAGTTGACCACAGAAGCCAATCAGGTGTTTGACAAGTGGTCTGTGGGAAGTCTGGGGGTTTTTCTCTTAGGAGTGGAAAAGCCAAGGTGTGTGGAATCAGCAGACGCTTGGGATCCCAGGAAACTCTTGCCTGAATGACTAGTCTTTTAAGAGTTTTCTATGAGCATCACATCCCATCCCGGGAAGCCAGTCCCAGCAGACCCCCACTCCAGCCTTTAGAGCCATCAGCCCATCCAGAGCTGGGCCTCCCGGAACTGGTGTCTGTCAGTCATGAGACTGTGGTTGTGGGAAATGGTTACATGGCTTCTGCTGCTGTCACCACTGTAAACAAGGTCTGGTCCTTGCCAGTAGGCCGTGCATTGTTTCACTGCAGACAGCATGTAAGAAAACCACAGGACTAAGCCAGGGGAGTAGGAAATCTCCAAGTCTTGTGATAGCCACAACCCCAGAGCAACTTGTTACTCCATCTTTGTCTAATGCGCTGATTTACGCGACTTTGAAAATAAGAATTAAAAGGCAGGAGACTTTACTCATAGGCTCTGGTATATTAAACTAGTGAGTGGGACTAACAACAACTGGTTCGAACTTGGAACTGCTCTAATGCTTTACATGTGTTATACCTTTTAATCCACAGCACAGCCCTATGAGGCAAGTATTATCATCATCTTCGCTTTGTAATTGAGGAAACCAAGGGTCAGAAATATTAAGTAACTTGTCCAAGGTAGACTATAGATATGAAAATACACAAAAAGAAGTTTAACATGGAAGGCAACTGTACATGTATAGACATAAACTCTTCTGTCTACATTGTATAGTTCGCAATAAAAAAGTAATCAAAACAGCTATAAGAATTATTTGCTTTTTTATAAGTAGAAATAATTAAAGTTCCAAAAATAAAAGAAGAACTAAGTAAATTCAGGTTCATCAACTTGAAAGAATGATATAATGGTTACTAAAAATTATTGTGAACACCACATGAACACATAGGAAATGCATAAAATATAACCTTAAGTGAAATATCGCCAAATACAGATTTACATGTATGTTATGATCATGGCCTTATAAAGCATGTATCTGTAAGACAGATGAGCAGAAGAAAAAGAAAAATATTAAAAGTTATATGTTATTGTGGTAAAATAACAGATAACTTTTCTCTATTTTAATACACTGGACAATACACTTACTATGCCAGGTACTATTCTAAGCAACTTAGATATATTGTCTTATCCTAGGCTCTCAACAACCCTGTGAAGTAGTTACTGTTACCCTCCTGACTTTACAATAGAGAAAATGGAGGTTAGGTGACTTGCCCAAGATCGTTAGTAACTGGTGCAGTGAGTAAGTGCCAGAGTTGGCATTTTAACTTAGCACCTGGCACCATCATCCACACACTTAGTCATTATACTGTGATACCTGACATTGCTATGATGTTTGTACAATTTAAGAGGAGAGATAACCATTTTACAGGCAAGAACATCTTCATGCTTGAACCATAGTCATTCTTTTTTCTCTAAGTTTCAAAATATTTCCTCTTCACTACTGAGCAAAATTCTCAAAATTATGTCCACTAAATAGCTGCTAGAGAGCCAGTAGTAAGTCACAATTTTTTTCTAAAGATTTTATTTTTTATTTACTTTTAGGCAGACAGGAAAGGAGGTAAAAAGAGAGGGAGGGAAACATTGCTGTGTGGGAGAAATGTGCCATACGCCCCCTACTGGGGACCTGGTCCGCAACCCAGGCATGTGCCCTGGACTGGGAGTCAAACTGCTGATTCTTTGGTTTGTAGGCCAGCACTCAATCCACTAAGCCACACCAGCCAGGGCATTAGGTCACAATTTTTAAATCACACAGTTCACATAATCTCTGTTATAAAATTACAAGACCAGGTAATTGGTACTAGTAAATAAAAGTGTGTTTCTGGAAGGGCAGCAAGTAGTGGATTTCCAGTGTTCTTCGTAGATCAAGAGTTAATCTTGAGAACCTCCAGTGACTTATGTAAAAAACATTTTAATCATTCTTCATTTTCAGATAGGAAAATAGTCTGGTTAAGAAAGATTAGGTACCTTATCCAAATTTATGCAAATGTACTGATCTGGCAAGAGGGGATCTGCAGTCAAAGAGACGAAAATTTAAACCTTGAAGGTAATATCTACCAGCTCTTGTGACCTTGGGCAAGTGATAATTCCTCATGTCCCTCCTCTGTAATATGGGGATAATAATCTTTCCAAACTCATGGCACTGTCGTGAGGACTAAGATACACATAAAATGGCAGTGCCTGACACCCACAGCCAACACTTGGTATAATTAGCTGCTACTATTATTATTTTATCATCATTATCATCATCATTTTTATTATTTTTAACCCTCAGTAGAGTTGTTATTGAGTTTAGCTACTGGGTTGCATTAATACTCTACGGTTCTGCTGCAAATGCAATTTAATTCTCTTGCAAATATAAGAAGATACAGAATTATGACCTGGTAAGTCATAACCTCCCTGATTATCAGATTCACAAATATAAGAAACACATGAAGTAAAATCTTCCATGCATAAATATTTCTCCCCACTACCCCACAAGTGATCTCACTCACGACCTGAAGAAATTCTGTTTTTTCTGGGTTCTATTTAAAAAAGAAAGAATGGTTTTTTATAGACTTTTTTGATACTTAGAGATACACAAGCAGCATGTATAACTCATCAGCTTCAGAGGCTATCTTTTATTCAATGATTATTTCTTGGCACCCAACAAGGTGCCCCCCAAAATATATGTCAGTGTTTGAAAAAAGGTGTGTGTTCCTTTTTACCCTGAGGGAAATCCAGCTGAACATGTACCACCTCTCTGATTTACTGAACCAAAAATTATTTTCTTCCAGGTTATATCGGTGAAGTAGGTTACAATGTTTCTGGCTCCAGAGGGAATTTTTTAATGTATTATATCTATAGTTTCCAGTCCTGGCTGGTATGGCTCACTGGATTGAGTGCTGGCCTGAGAACCTCAGGGCCACTGGTTCGATTCCGAATCAGGACACATGTCTGGGTTGCGGGCCAGGTCCCCAATAGGGGGCACATGAGACACAACCACACATTGACGTTTTTCTCTTTCTCCCTCCCTTCTCCCCTCTAAAAATATAAATAAATAAAATCTTTAAAAATAAATAAATAAAAATAATAAATCTATAGTTTCCTTGACTCTTTTCAAGTTAATTTAAGGTGATCTAAATAAAATATCTATATAATAATAGCATAATGACAATACATGGATCTTTTATTTAAACTACCTGAAATCTTCTCCCCCCAATAGCTTCTCCCCCACCTTATGCCTGGTAGATGCAGTCCAAAACCCCCAGTGGATGCCTAAAACTATGGATAGTACCAAACCCTAGGTATACTATGTTTTTTCCTATACATACATACCTATGATAGAGTTTAATATATAAATTAGGTACAGTAAAAAGTTAACAACAAACTAGTTTTAAAAAAACAATTATAACACTATACTGTAATAAAAGTTATATAAATGTGATTTCTCCTCTCTCAAAATATCGTATGGTACTACACTCATCTTTTCACATAAAGGGCACACTTTGTAACTTTTCCTTGGCATGCAGAGTCACCAGCATCACTACCTTTGCTCTTTGAGGCACAAGCATTTTGGTGCCTTAATGTTGATCTGAGAACCAAGGACTACTAAGTGACTACCAAGCAAATAGCTCTAAGACGGAGATGCTAGAGAGAGGGAAGATTCATGTCTGGTGTGAGATTTCATCACAGCTGCTCATAATGGTGTGCAATTTGAAACATATGAAATGGAGATTAACAACTGAAGGAGACAGCCATGGACAGTAGATCCTGGGAAGTCTTGAACAGGCTGCCCAAGGTCAGATGGGGTCATAATCTGACATCACCAGAGGTGGATCCAGAAAGAAAAAACAGCAGTAAATACTAGAGGCTACCAAGACGAAATCCACTGTGATCTTCTCCATGATTTGCAATATTTTCTTTACTACATAGCTTTTTAACAGTCATTTCTTGTCCATCAAATTGGTGCATATAAAGTCACTAGATTTTATAATATAGTTTATTTCTCTCCTTTCTCTAATAGTCTTAATATCTTTACAGTCCTATCAATACTGGTTCATTTGCTATTGATAGTGGGATTGCCGGGGGAAGTTATTTTTGTGGCCACAGGTTTGTTTCCTAGGCTTTGTAGTTTTGCTCTGGCAGCCAAATAATGGGAAGACAAAGAAATAACCTGCAATCAAAAGAAAAGGAAGAATCCTCAGAAAGACTACTAAATGAAATAGAGGCAAGTAAACTATCAGAGGTTGGGTTCAAAACAATGGTTATAAGGAAGCTCAGTGAACTCAATGAGCTCAGTGAGAATTACAAAAAATTGCAGGGAAACTATGAGGGACTTACTGCAAACTAAATCAGCATGAAAAAAGACATAGAAACTATAAACGAGAACCAAGAGGAAATGCGGAATACAACTTCTGAATTGAACACAGCAGAAGGAATCTAAAGCAGGCTAGATAAAGCAGAGGATTGAATCAATGAGCTGGAGGACATAGCAGAAAAAAACTCCCAGAAAAAGCAAGAAAGTGAAAAAAGGCTAAAAAGAATGAAGAGGGGTTAAGAGAAATTCAGGACAACATGAAATGTAATAATATCCATATAAAAGGGATACAAGAAGGAGAAGAAGAGGAGCAAGGGATAGAAAACCTGTTGGAAAAAGTAAGATAGAAAACTTCCCTAATTTGAGGAGAGAAAAAGTCACACAAGTCCAGGAAGCACAGAGGGTCCCAAACAAGAGGAACCCAAAGAGTCCAAATAAAATATCAACAAGAATATTATGGAACTGAACAATGCTTTAGATCGAATGGATCTAACTGATATATGTAGATCTTTCATCCCAAAGAAGCAAAATATGCATTCTTTTAAAATGCACATGGAATATTTTCAAAGATAGACCACATGATAGGACACAAAACAAGCCTCAACAAATTTAAGAAAATTGAAATCATATCAAGAATTTTCTCAATTTATAAGGTTTTAAAACTAGAAACCAACCTCAAGGATAAAACTCAAAAACACTCAAGCTCATGGAGACTGAATGCCATACTATTAAACAATGACTGGGTAAATAATGAGATCAAAGAAGAAATTTAAAACCTTCTGGAAACAAATGAAAATGAACATACCATAGTCCAAAATCTATGGGACACAGTGAAGACAGTCCTAAGAGGAAAGTTCATAGCAATACAGACCTACCTAAAAACAACAGAAACATCTCAAATAAACAACCTAACCCTACGTCTACAAGAACTGGAGAAACAACAAACAAAGCCCAGAGTGAGCAGAAGGAAGGAAATAATCAAGATCAGAGAAGAACTGAATGACGCAGAGACTAAAAGAAAAATTCAAAGGATCGATAAATCCAGGAGCTGGTTCTTTGAAAAGATAAACAAAATAGACAAGCCTTTAAACAAACTCATTAAGAAAAAAAGGGAGAGGACCCAAATAAATAAAATCAGAAATGAAAGAGGAGAGATTACAACTGATACCACAGAAATACAAAGGATTGTAAGAAATTACTACTAACAACTATACTCCAAAAAATTTGTAAACTTGAGTGAAATGGACAAATTTCCAGAAAACTATAATCTTCAAAAACTGAATGAAGAAAAAGTAGAAAGCCTGAACAGACTGATAACAGCTGGTGAAATTGAAGCAGTAATAAAAAAGCTCTCCACATACAAAAGCCCTGGACCAGATGGTTTCACAGGAAAATTTTACAAAACATTTAAGGAAGAGATAACCCCTGTCCTTCTCAGACTATTCCAAAAAATCCAAGAAGAGGGAAGACTCCCAAACTCTTTTTATGAGGACAGCATCATCCTAATCCCAAAACCAGATAAAGACACAACAAAGAAAGAAAACTGCAGGCCAATATCGCTGATGAAGATAGGCACTAAAATCCTCAACAAAATATTGGCAAACTGCATCCAGAAATACTATGAAAAGATCATCCACCATGATCAAGTGGTATTCATCCCAGGGATGCAAGAATGGTATGATATTTGCAAATCAATAAATGTAATACATCACATAAACAAAAGGAAAGACAAAAATCACATGATCCTATCAATAGATGTGGATAAAGCATTTGATAAGGTATAGCATTCTTTTATGATAAAAACACTCAGCAAAGTGGGAGTAAAGGGGGCATACCTCAACATAATAAAGGCTATATATGAGACCCCTACATCCAACATTATACTGAACAGGCAAAAACTAAAAGCTTTCCTACTAAAATCAGGAACAAGACAAGGATGTCTGTTTCACCACTTATATTCAACATAGTATTGGAACTCTAGCCACAGCCATCACACAAGAAAAAGAAATAAAAGGCATCAGAATTGGAAAGGAGGGAGTAAAACTGTCATTGTTTGCAGATGACATGATAGAAAACCCTATAGACACCATCAAAAAAACTACTCAACCTAATAAGTGAATTTGGCAAAACAGCAGAATACAAAGTCAACATTCAGAAATCAAAGGCATTTTTGTACACCAACAATGAAATGTCAGAATCAGAAATCAGGAAAAAATCCCATTTACTCTAACAACAAGAAAAATAAAGTACCTAGGAATAAACTTAACCAAGGAGGTTAAAGACCTATACTTAGAAAACTATACAACACTGAAGAAATAAATTAAGGAAGACACAAATAAATAGAAGCATATACCATCCTCATGGATTAGAAGAATTAACATCATCAAAATGTCCATACTACCCAAAGCAATTTATAGAGTCAACACAATCCCTATTAAAATACCAATGACATATTTCATGATAT
>PVJD01017926.1:0-16090 GCA_004026545.1 Mormoops blainvillei | reverse complement strand
AGCAATGCTTCCCTCTCTCTTGCCCTAGACCAGCTGGAGGCCTTGACCTTCCCGTAGGCTCAGGGGTCCTGACATCTGCCGCCACTGAAGCACTCACAGGGTGGGGAGGCAGCTGCAGCCCCTCTGGCTCCAAGCATGGCCTGGCCTAGCAGGCCCCCAAGGGCAGCCCACATCCAGGGTGTGGGGACAGGGGCCGCCGGTTGGCATAGACAGAGATGGGCGTCCTGCCCAGAGCAGAGGCCAGATGCCATTGGAATTGGATTAAGACCACATCGTGTGGCTCCAGGCTAATCCGCCCCCTCCTTTCCATGACTGTTGGTGGAGGACAGACAGAGGAAGGGCCGGGACCCAGATCCCCCAAGCAGCCTACTGCTGAGCTTGGCCTAAGATCTGGGTTCCTTGGCTTCTGGAATCCTCCTGGATTGCTAAAAGTCTCCTCCCCTAATACACCATGTACCTCCCCGCCCTCCCCGAAGTACCACTCTGCCAGCACCGCCAGTCTGCCCACCAGTCTGCCCCAGGGGGTTGGTGTAGTGCCTGGGGCACAGCTAAGCTGACCCCTCCCATAAGCTACATCCACTGTGTCCGAGCAGGAGTGGGGGGGCGGTCTGGGTGAGAACTCTGGGACTAGGTCAGCAGGTGTGCAAGGATCCTGTATTTGCTGGCGGGCCAGAGTCAATCACTCCTGGTGCCCAGACCTTGAGGGCTCCCAGGGTCAGAGAGGCGAGGGGTGGTCCTCATACCACTCATCCTTTGGGATGCAGACCAGGCCTGGCTGGTTCCTTCTGTTGGGGCTGGGCCACCAACCTGGGCACCTGCCCTTCTCCATGCCAGCCCCTCCACAGGCACCGGGTGTGCTCCAGAGCTGCTGTGGCAGAATCAGGCAGGTTCCCAGGGGCCTTGACATTTTAAATATTTAACAAAGCCTGACAGGCAGAGGAAAGAGCTGCCAGCTGAAGCCCATCTGCTTCCTTTTATCTGGGGGAGGCCAGAGCTCTTGTGGCTAAATGGCCCCGGATCATGAGGGAGGGCAAGGAGGAGGGAAGGAGAGAGATCCTCTGGCCTGGAGCCAGGCCATCTGCCCCCATGACACAGTATCAGACTGGACCCCGTTACAGTGCGAACCAAGAGAGAGCCAGGAAGTCCAGGGAAGGCAAGGGAAGGTCACCCGCCTCGGAGTTCCTGACCTGGTCAGGTGGGCACACTCTCACCTGGCCCTGGGACCCACTTCCTTCCAGGTGGGCTATCTCCACTCCCTGTTCCATCCCATGAGCCACCTGCAGACTGATGGGACCAAGGAGCAGGAGACAAAGGTGACGGCCAGGGCCCCGGGTAGATGAAGATGTGATGGCTGAGAGCAGAGCTGATGAGATCAATCAGCACTGGCCCAGAACAGGCCTGGCACTGGGTTGGGACAGCCCCAGCAGCCCTGCCAGGGAGGTGCCAGCTGGGACAGAGAATGCTCCAGCTCCTGGAATCTGGAGCCAGGCCTGGCTCCTGGTGGTCCTGGCTTCCCCGCAGACCCAGCAGGCAGGGCTGGGGAAGGCTGGGACAGGGCAGGGCAGAGGACTGCCTCCAGATCAGTGGGAAAGGACCATAGGGCAGAGGTGGGGGACCGAGATGGCAGTCAGGCCTTCACTCCTAGGACCTTCTGAAGGACGTTCCCCAGGTTCCATGGAGGCTCCCTGCAGCAGATTTGCTCATTTCTACACCGCCTCAGGCTGGCACCTCTTGGGGACAGGCTGCCACCAGTGCCACCTCCACTCAGCATTCTGGGTACTGCCTCCTCAGGCCCCACTGTCCAAAGCCATTCCCTCCCTTGCCAGGAAGAGACCTTCTGCAACCCAAGCCCTCAGAGGGCCCACACTCTACACTCCTTCCTCTTCAAGTCCTGCTTAACTGGACACAGGGCTGAGTACACAGGGCACCCCAAACATGCAGAAAGGGGCCCACATGCGCTGACGTGGTGCTGTTTCCTCCCTTCCCCTTTTCTGTCACTCAATCTCTATTATTCCAAAGAAGAGACGAATGCAGGGAGCTACTGATTATGAAGGAGCAGGCACAGGGATCTGGCCAAAGCTCCTTGAAGACTGCAGGTTGCCCAAAGGGTGGCCCTCTCACCCCATGCAGACAATCTCCTGCTCAGGGGGAAATGGCTGCCCAGGGAGGGCACAGTCAAGGTAAGAGTGCCTCTAGGAAGCTGCTGCAGTGGTACCACCCAGCCCTTGACTGGGCCTTCCTGGGGCAGGGAACATTTTCAGGGTGCTCCTAGATGGCCGGGAGGTATGTCAGATGGCTCACGGCCCAGAGTCCCCTGTGAATGCGTGGCTGTGCTGGGTCTCTGCTGGCAGACTTACCCTCTGTGGGCGAGGTCTTCAGCCTCCTGCAGAGCCCGCCGACATCCCCATAGGCTTCTTGGACCTTCTGCAGTGCTTCGGCCCCTCGGAGCTCCATGAGGGAGCGCAGTTCAGCCAGTGTGCACCCAAAGCCGCCTGCATGGGGGGCCTCCCGCTGCTGCTGGGACTTGGGGTGGAATTCAATGGAACTGTTGGCCATGTCGCCCATCCTGCCTATTGCACTGGGAGGAGAGAATGCTGGGCCTTCTCACAGGTGCAGCCTCAGGGGCAGGCGGCTACCTGAGGTCCCAGTGCCTGGGGGAGGTGCAGTGGAGGTGGTGGCAGCAGGGAAGTGGCCAATGTGGACACCTGCGAAGACGGAGGTGAGAAGAAGCCAGGGGTACATTTGAGACAAAATCAAGGTCCATTCTTCTAGAACATTCTCTGCAAGTCTGCACTCAGTCCAAGCCATGACTCACTAAGTGCAAAATTCACCCCCCAGGTTGGGCCTGTGGCCCTCATGTCATGCCAGGCTCACCTGTCAGGCCACCCCTTACTTCTGCCCACCATGAGCACCCAAGCTGGGGGGGCAGGACTGATTAGTGATGGCCTTGTCCTGGCATGGGTGGGTTAGCTGTGTCATGGCTCTCCCATGGCTGTGCCCCTCCTCCAGCAAATCGTCCAATCCATCATGCTACGGCTCTTGCCTGATTAAGACTCGCCCTGTGAGGCCCGCATGCTATAAATCCTGGGTGGCGAGCTGGTCTTCTAGCACAGCCTCTGCGGCTCACAGCTCACGGCTTCAGGCCTGGTGATGCGCAGGGATCCAGGGAGCAGGCCAAGCCATGGACAGGGCCAGCTGAGTGCCGGGTCAAGGTGTCTCTGCTGCCCTGTGTGTACCTGGGAAGTGGAGGCAAAGGAGGGAGAAGGCCCAGAGGAAGCAGGAAGGGAGAGAGAGAAAGAGAGGGAGGGGGAAGGAAGGCAGAGAAGAGAGGGGAAGGAGAGGATAAGGGGAGTGAAGGAGGAGGGGTAGAAGAGAGAGCACACGGGAGAAATTGGAAAGCAGCCACAGGTCACTGGCCACTTCTCTGTCATCCTGCCCCATTGCACAGTGCCACCCACTCCCCCACACAACACACACTGAAAGAAGCCAGCTGACTCCTGGGTCACACCACCTTCACTCCTCTGCAGGGTATCATGAAGTTGTCGACCCTCTTACTGCCCCCATACTGCACCGCCACTGCCCACACCTGCCCAAGAAACTGTTGGAGCCTGAGCTGCCTTGTCCTCAGCCTTCACAGGGTCTGGTGGTTTGGACCACAGGGGCTTGTTGAGCCTGCTGGGCCTGCATGTCCCAGGCCTCTAGCTTCTCCTGCTGGTCTTTCCCTACCTCTCCTTCCTGGCCTGCAGCCTGCCTGCGCATGAGTGGAAGCATCCCCCAAGGCCATGCGCTAAGCTCCTAGGACTGAAGCAGTCTCAGTGCACATGGCCTTGGCCTTCACACCAGTGAAAAGGCCTCCTGGCAACGTGGCTTAGTTGGGCCTTATCCGTCACCTCTGAGGACGCTCCTGGCTCAGAATAATCCTCTTGGAGGCAGAACTTGGCCACCAATCCAGTTTTCTGATTTAGAACTGCCCATGAAAACACAATAGCCCAGAGCCCTATGGCTTGCTGCTCTCAGGAGAGCCCCCACCTGTCACGCAGAGCCCAGTGAATGCTGGGAGTAGAAATGCACCACAGCCCTCAGGGGCTTGGAACACGGTGGGGGCCTCAGTTCCTCCGGATGCTGGCCCAACCTGTCAAGAAAAAGCACGTGTACCTACGGCAGTCCTTGCTGACGGGGTCTGGGAAGCAGAGCGGTGCCTCAGAAAATGGCTACCCATGTTTTAAAACTTTGGGCACCTCAGTGTTAACTCCCTAGACACCTTCCACACAGAGCTGCCTTCATTACCGGAAGATGTGGGAACCAAGGGGCAGACCCACAAATGTGCCGTCCTCTCCCACAGCCACGAAACCCTGTTGCCCATCCTTTTGGTTTGCCATCTGACAAATCTTTACTGAGCATTTACTACCTGCCTGTGCCAGGGACAGAATGGTGGACAGGCTAACAGAGGGGTGGACAGGACTGAACGCATTCCCACACTCTCCATCCGGCTAGGAGATGGCTTCATAGCAGGTCCTGCTGGTGAGAAACCAGCATCAGAGTGATGGGGGTGCAGTTTAAGTTGGGGGCAGAGGTTAGGGAAGGCCTCTCCGAAGGGGTGCATTTAAGAAAAGACCAGAACAAAGTGTGGAGTAAGCCATTCTTCTGGACTGAAGAGTGTTCTGACACCAGGAGTAAGGCAGATAATGGGACAGGTCAGTGTGGGGAGGGGCTGCAGGTCCCTTGGAGCTACTAATGACATGGGCCACCACCTGGGTGAGGACGGACTGGAGGGGCAGAAGTTGGGAGAGGGGGAGGGGACTTGGGTCAGTCATTCTGCCTGACTGGTTGAGAACGCAGGTAATGTGGATGAGCCCCGAGCTCAGGGATGCGTTGGGGCAGCAGACTGGTATATGAGGCAAGTTGGGCTCCTTTTGGGGTGCTATATGAAGGCACCCCACCCACCTAGGTGGGGCACAGGAGGAATCACTCTGCCATTCACCAGGGCAGGAAACCAAGGCTTGGCCATTTGAGGTGGGAGAGCCATGAGGAAACCCAAGTCTCTTGCCTTTGACCACAGGCCTCAGTGGGCCATGGAACTGTTGGAGACAGAGATGGAAGCTTTAGACTGTCACCTGCACTCCTTGGTCCTCTCCAGACAGCTTCACCTGGCATGTCCACCTATGCCTTTGTTCCTGCCAACTTCCTTCCCCCGCTAAGGACCTTTGCTTAGGTTGCTGGCTACTGGAGGGGAGGGGCAGGGTCTGATTCATCTGTGCGGACACTGGCTTCAGCCAGCATCGGGCCCACAGACTGCCTCGTGGGTCAGCTTCTTGGACTCAGCTATCTTCTAGGCCCCAGGCAGGCAGGGTTGTTGGGAGAGGACCAAGCAATTGGTCCTGTGAGTGCCGGGGCCAGGTGGCAGGGGCATCCAGCATAAACGTGAGTCAATTGTCCCTGAGCAGAGTCCCCAGGCCATGCCAGCCCTGGCAGTACTGGCTGAAGAGAGTGGCAGGCACTCACCCTAGGCTCTGATGCCCTTGGCAGGCAGGACACTGGCCTACATTCTGAGACCTTCCACATGCGGCCGGGGTACCAGGGGTCAGCTGTGTACCTGCATGACCCCCACCAAGGCACCTAAGGACTCCATAGGTGCTCTTTCTAAAAGGGAAGCAGATGGACGAGTTTGTTCCTTTGGAACCTCTTATCTTTTCAGCCTCTACACCCACTTGGTGAAAACTTGGTTGGAAGGTGCCAGATCCTGCCACAGGGCACTGGTGGGCTTTGGGAGTGACAGAGTGAATGGTGCATAACTAGGTGAGCTCATCCCAGTGGCCTGACAGAAATGCCCATTCCTTGGAGCAGGGTAGCCTGCAGGCCAGCAGCACAGCATCCCTACCCTCCGCCCCTCCAGGGTTCACCTAAGGCCAGCTCTGTCTTCCCTCTAGAACTCCCTGCTCCTGCCCCCCAGTGTGACCCTGCCCTCGATTAAGCAATAGCAGCCCAGACAGAGCCACACTGGGTCCTTGAGCTGCTCCTAACTGGTGAGCTGTCATTGCTGTGGCCAACTGGGCCCTCAGTGACTCACGATAAGGGGACTAGGTAGGGAGGTGAGGCCTTGCCTTCTGCTAGGGCATAACACATTTTTGTCCCTCGTTATGGCCTCTCAGCTGGCCCCGTGTCCCTCCACACTTCAGTATCCCCGGGCATCCTGCCTCTACCCGTGGCCTGCTCCTTCTTCCTCGTCCCCCACCAAATAGACCCACATCCCATCTACCACCAATAGATCTCCTTCCAGTTGGGTGGCTTGTTACCACCCTGCTCTGAATCTTCCCTGGTTCAGGCGTTGTTACTCTCTCTGCCTCCAAGCTGCTCTGGTCTCCAGAAAACCACACGCCCTGTTTCAATCCCCTCACCCCCCATTAAGCAAAAGGCCGTATTCCTCCAAAGGAGCTTCCAGTGCCTCTCCTGCTCTGGCCACACCCCATGCTTGTCTGCCCATGGCACTGCTTGCCCTGCCGCAACGAACAGCTTTGCTAGCTCTGAGCACTGCCCACGTCCTCTGCCCTGCACACCTTCCATTCCACTTCCACCTGATGACCTCCATTGAATTTGAGGGGCAATTCAAGTGGGAAGTGCTCCAGAAAGTATCTGCCAAAATGGATTGCTGCTGAGTCTAGAATCCCATGACTGTTCCTATGTTGCTCTGCTCAGCATTACAACAAACCTGTGAGCATGTCTTTCCCGCTCTTGGGGTTGTAAGCTCTCTGAGACACGTGCTTATTGAGTTGGTAGGAAGTCCATTGTGTGATCAGCCCTGTGAGGATGGAAGCTTGGAAAAGTGAGTGAGTGGGGGCCTGATTGGTGAAGGAGAAGCTGGGAGCCTTGGGTGGGGGGAATCACTGTCCTGGAGAGCGCAAAGGTGAGGTGCAGGGAAAAAGCACAGGAAAGTCCAGCAGACCGCTCTCAGCATGTTCAGGGGTCCTGATCCAGCTCTGGGGGCCTGTCAAGTCGAAGACTGCTTGTGCTAACCTTTCTCCTCTTGATTAATGCCACAGGCCACAGGGCAGACAGAAGCCACCAGTTATATCAAGGTCTATCATTGACCATCGGCCGCTGTAGAGACCTAATGGCATATACTCTTGTTTTCCTGGATTCTCTGTAAGTCTGAGCAATGGCCTTCCTTGGTCTGAATAAGGACAGCAACCGCCGCTGAAATGGCCAAGAACAGAAGTGACCGGGCCTATCAGTTCTGCAGGCCTGACAGAGATGTTCCGGACTGGGCTGGCTGCCTAGAACGTTTTATAGGCACCAAAAGGGCAGGGAATGTACCATTTCTGTACTCTTTCATCTTTCAGACTTTAATTGGCTTAATTGAATTGAAAACATCCACAGAGGGGGACTGGTACCTTCTGGCATTTGCTCCACCCTGGCACAAATTGGCCGGCATGACGGGGTGGCGAGAGCAGAGACCCGCGGTGGTTCCCTTGCCCATCTCACCCTTGTGCTATAATTTTTAATAGGCTGCTACCTCAGGGGGCTGCTGGAGCACTGCGAGAGATAGCTTAAGTTTCGGTCTGTCCCCCAACTCCCTTCTGGACCTTTCTCCCCCCCCGAAGCCTAGTGGCTCATGTCCATGTGATGAGAAACTCAGGAATCCTCTCTCCATCCCCGGCCCTTTCTGGCTACCTCTGTTCAGGCTTTGGGTGCTCTCCCAGCACCTCTGACTTAATCTGCCTGGATCCCCCACTTCGCCTCCTTGAACACCTGCAGGCCCTGGAGCTTCCTGAAAGAGATGGGGGCACCCCTGTTCCCAGGATCCCCTCTCTTGGGGTCCTCACTCCAGATGTTTTCCTCATTGCACCCTCAAAAACACCCTGTGAGGGCTGAGGAAGATTCAATGATCAGACCCCCTAGCCATGTTTCTGAGGACAGTCACGAAGCCCCGAGCAGCTTAGTTAGCCCCATGGCTGCCAGGAGATAGGACCTTTCTGCTTCCTCAGCCCTATGTGGGTCTGCCCAGCCTCGCCTTTACAGATGGGACAAGGTATGGAAGACGAAATCCCACTGCTGTCCAAGTCAGAGGTGCAACACATTAGAATATACCCTGTCCTCAATTGTGGAAACATGATCCCACAGCAGTCCCGGTCCGCCACCCACCAGTCTGCAGTTGCTGGGGTCTGAGTGGGCGTCTGTCCCCACATTGGTGGTGGGGCATTTGTTGCCTCCCCAGGGTGGACGAAGCCCAGCCGGCAGTACCAGCTAGAAACCAGGCAGTCCCAGTTCCTGGTGTCGCTCCCAAGTCACATGTGAGTCCAATGGGCCCGAGGGAAAGGGCTGGGTCCTGCCACCCGGGGCTTCCACAGGCCCCAGAAACCACATCCTGAGGCAAGAAGGAAGCATAATCCAGCACAGCTAAGTCTGAGGCAGTCTGAGACAGGGTCAGAGGGCAAGAGGTGCAGGCCTGAGCACCAGCCCCCACGGGTACATGCACTTCACTGCCACCCTCCTTGAGGCACACTGCCCTCTGGCATCTCCCCACAGATCCACTGAGCAGGGGCTCACCTTCCAGAAGAACCCATGGTTCAGCAACGTGACTCATTGTGGGGATTCCTTGAAATAACAGTCCCCTCCTCTCTCCACCTCCAGGCACCTGGAACCCAGGCCAAGCCTCACGGAAGCAAGAGCAGGAGGCCCCACAGTCCAGCTTGGTCCTCCTGAACGACTGCAGACACCGGTGGGGCTCGGTCAAACCCGCCAGCAGCAGGTGGAGAGCAGGCAGGAGAGCAGGTGCAGGGGCCCTGGGGGGACCCCACTTGCCCTGCCCTCTTCTGGGACTGGTTTGATCCAGGCAGGTGAAAACAGTGTTTCAAGGTGCCCCTTTAACCCTTGACTTCCCACAAAGCCCGTTCCTGTGCTAGGATCTAGCTCTCCTGCCAGGCCCCCTGCCCCCTGCCTCCTGCCCCCTCCTCTCTGCTTGACACACCTTGGTGACCACCCAGTAGGGGAAAAGAGGGCTCTAAGGACGAGGCCTGCATTTAGCCAGGGAGGGCGGGAGGGAGCGGGAGCCGAGGCAGAGAACAGCCTCATTAATATTTCAGAGGCACCGTCACTGCAGCTCCTGGGCCCTCCACAGCCCCGCCACTTGTGCTAGTGGAGGGAGGAGTATGGGAAAAGAAAAGGAAATAAAATAGAGAAAACAGATTTAAAGGGACAGCCCCCCCTCCAATCTTCCTCCCCCTTGTTCCTGGTACAGTCTGTGCACACATCAAGTGGCTCTCCCAGGGAACAGCTTTGGGTAAAAACAATAACAGCAGGAAAGGGTCAAGTACTGCCATGGCACCCTCTCTTTAAACTCACGAACATACCCTCCCACTCGAACCTCTGACCTTGGGGGCTGTCCCTAGGGCATGGCCTGTTGTACTGCCACCAGGGTACCAGGGCCAGCTCAGGGACCCACTGGGGGCTGCCAGCAATGCCAAAGGATGCTTCCCATTTGGTGCCAGGTCCAGACTCAAAGGGCTGTCTCAGGCCAGCAGAAAGACAGATGCACAGAGACCAGGCTAATTAGAGCCCAGCCAAGAAAAATTCTGGGACCGGGAAAAACCTAACAAGTCTAGATACCTGGAGATGGCAGAGACCCAAGTTGGTAAACCTCTACAGTACCCCTAAGAACTGGTGGTTCAGCACTTTAGTTTAATCTAGAGAGGTGGACTCCAGACCTGGACAGGGACTTTAAAAATGCTTGGTCCCAACCAGAGCTTCACAGTCAGAAAGTGGGTGGCATAGGGGTTCTCTGAAGCTCCCGTGGGATCCTGGGGCCCATCCAGGTTTGACACCACACATTTACCTGCCTTCAGAAACTCCAGGGACGGCCCAGAATCATCCAGTTAAGGCAAGCTCCAACAGAGAATGTGAAGTGTTGCAGCCACTATAGAAAATAACGTGGTAGTTCCTCAAAAAAATTAAACATACAATTACCATAGAATCCAGCTATCTCACATTGGGGTATCTACCCAAAAGAACTGGAAGCAAGGTCTCTAAGAGATTTGCATGCCCCCGTTCATAGCAGCAGTACTCACAGTAGCCAAAGGTGGAAGCAACCCAAGTGTCCATCGACAGAAGAACGAATGAACCAAATATGGACTATTCATACAATGGAATAATATTCAGTCTTAAAAAGAAGGAAATTCTGACACAAGCTACAAAGTAGGTGAACCTTAAGAACATGATGCTAAGTGAAATAAGCCAGTCACAAAAGGATAAGTATTATATGATACCACTTGTATGAGGTCCTTAGATTAGGCAAATTCAGGGGCAGAAAATAGAAGGGCGTTTGCCAGAGGTTGGGGAAGAGGGATGGGGAGTTAGTGTTCAAAGCGCAGAGTTTCAGTTAGGGAAGATGAAAAGTTCTGAAGATTGAGGATGGTGATGGTTGTACAACGATGTGAATGTGCTGATGCTGCCGAACTGTACATTTAAAAATGGTTATGGTAAATTCTATGGCATGTATATTTTGCTGCAATTAAAAAAAAAACAAACAGGCCCCACCAGCCCTTTTGTTCTGTGGCCAGAGTACTTCCCATGGTGCCTTAGGCAGCACAGTGACAGCAGGAGTTCCACTGCATTGACCACCAATCAACCGATGATTCTGACCATTTAAGCCATTTTATTTATTAAGTGGATTTTAACTTTCAGGAGCATCCCTTACCTGGAATGAAAACCTAAGCAGACCCTTCCGTACATGCCCTACCCTCACCCTTTAGCCTCTGTGACCTCTGACCCTACCTTCATCCTACCTCAGCAGGCCGGTTGCCTATGAGGTGGCAGAAAAGCAGACGAGTTGAGAAGTTGGGCTTTCTGGTGGCCATTGCCAGTGCTCTTCCTCCCTGCTTGGAAGAAGTGTGGCCCTGTGTCCTCCCTGCCTATCCCCTCTCTTCTTGTTTGTATGCATTTCCTCAGAGGCGCTGACCTCATCCTGTCCTCAGAAGGGACCAGAAGGGTTGGCCAGAACACTTGGGGAAGGCCTGGCCTCCAGATCACAGGTTCTGTTAATACGAAATGGCTTTATGAGGCACTAACAAACCCCCAGGGGGTTGTGGTAGAAACTTGCTAGACATTCCCTGATTTCTATTTCCCTCTTCTCATGTAGTATCTTAATTTTTAGTTAGGTGTCTTGTCATCTAGCCAATGACTATATTCCCCCAACACTGGGGCAGCTACATATGACCATGTGACTATGTCCTGGACAATGGGATTTGAGCAAAAGGAACAGGGACACACCTTACTCATGGATGGCATTAGGGGTTCTCAGCACATGGGGGAAAAAATAAGAGATAAGGTCAACTTCAGCGTTGTGTCTTTAAAGGGAAAGAATGTCATTTCTCCTACCCCTCTCCTCCTTCCTGCCAGCTGAAATGTTGATGTGAAGAACAGGAGCAGACGCGGCTATCTTACTCCACCTGGCACAGTGCATGTGGAAGACAGCAACACTGGCAAAGGGGCCCGGGCCCCTGATGGCCAAGTAGCTCTCACACCAGCCCTAGGGTGCCTAGGCTTTTGCGTGTGAAAGCAATCAACTCCTCTCTTGTTCATACCTCCATTAAGCTGGGTCACTGTTAAAGAGGGCAAGTCGATTGCCTAGGTAATTCAGGCGTGCAGGGAGGAACCCAGGCTCGATCACTGGGCACTGTGCTTGCCTTCCCTCTGTGCCCAAAGCTAGCTCTGGTTCTGGGAGAGCCGGGAGGTCTCCACGAACTCTCCATGACCTACCAAATCTCCATACTTCCATGGGCTCCCTGGGACGTGCGATGATTTATAGCTGGGCTCCCTCTTACCTGTGCCAATTGACATGGTCCTAGAAGTTCTAGCCAAAGCAGGAGGAGACAGAACCATGAAAGTACTAAAGACAGACAGAACGACAATCTGGTCATAGGCACTGTTGCGCCTGTGGACTGTGTGGGGCACTCTTCTCCATGCTTTGGCAGAATGATGCATTCCCTCCATGCCATAAGCCTGTAACGTAGGAAGACTGATTATCCCCACTTTAGAGCTGAAGCCCCTGAGGCACAGAGAGGTTAAAAAGCTCACTCAAGGTCACACAGCCAGGTAAGGAACAGAGGCTGATTTAGGCGGTCTAGCTCCAGAGAATTCTACATTGTTCCTCTGCCAAGTGACTGCCCAGAAAATTCCAGAAAAGCAACAAGCACATGACTAAAGCCAATTAGAGTTCAACAAAGTGACTAGACAGCAAATTTGTCCCCATAAACCTCAGGGCTTGGAAGTACAGGCAATGGAGTCAAGCCTGGCTGTGTGAGCCGGCACAAATTACTCGACCTCTCTGAGTCTCCACTTTTGTCTGGGAAATGGGTCCTTGTCCTTGTTCCTTTAGGCTGGGTTGGTGTGAGCTCCTAGGACAGAGGTCACCACATGCACATACATAGGAAGGTCCCCATTTCCCTGGAGGGTTTCTTCTCCAGGAAGATGAGAGACAGGAATGTTTCTTGTTGAGTCAGTCCGGCTGCTATGCCCACCCTCCCTCTGCCTGCCTTGAAGCCCTGAGCTCTCTCTGAGCCCATCTGGACCCCAGAATTCATAGGTCAGGGGCAGGCTCCATCAGTGAGACCAGAGCATTCTGCTTGGCCAGAGGCCGACCCCATATGCCTCTCAGATGCTTCCCTGTTGCTGGGGCCATCCTCAAGCTTGCCCCGGCTCTGAATCCCTCCTGGAGAGGGCTAGGCAGTGCGGGAGCAGCTGGCTCCCTAGGATGCTTCCGGAGGGAGGTACACACTCCCACAGAGTGGCCCTCACAGCACTAGGTGGCCCTGGGTCCCAGGGTGAAGTTGGAAGTCCCTTTCTGGCTGCAGCCTTGAAGTGTCATTAAGGGGGTCACGACTCTACCCTTGGGGGGGCAGTCATTTGTTTCCTGCCAGAGAAGGCGAGAGAGCTAGAAAAGGAGAGCTGGAGAGAGCAGGAGAGCGAGAAGCGATGGGCAGGAAGCATAATGACACTAATTATCCAATTACTGCAGCTGTGGTAGAGAGAGCTGCATTGCAGCAGGGAGCTGGAGCCAGCCGACCCCTCCCCGCACTCATGGTCTGGCCCACTCTGGCCCACACCTCTTCTGCTTCAGCAAGTGAACAGTTGGTGGGCAGTGAGGTCCTGAGCTTGCCCTGAAGAGCATGGTCTGGGCTGTGGTCTCTGGAGTGGTGGGGTGCAGGGGACCCAGAAACTCCTTGGCTGGCCTGTGGGACATGCCTCCAGCCAGCAAAGGGCAGAGAACACACATCTGGGCTCTAGGAGGTAGTGGGTCCCTGTCCTCCATGCCTTCACAGCCAGAGAACACATGGACAGAATAAGAGTGCCCAGCCCCAATCCTCCCCCAAGTCTCCCCAGCTCTGTCCATGGTACCAGGATGCCCATCCTGCCAGTTTCCAATCCCAAAGGCCAGCTCTAAGCCACCGGAAGCAGCCAACGACTAAACAGGTAATTAAGGAGGCCTTGGGATGCTGCCGCACAGGGGTGACTAGAGAAGGCGAGTGCCAGGACACACATGTGTTGTCCTGGGGACAGGCTCAATGGGAGTTCCATTGCAGGTCTTGGTGGGGAGATGATCTGGTTTTTGGGAACACTTTGAAGCTCTTGGGAAGACAGGTTTGGGGGGACTCACTGGGTCAAAGCCAGGGGCCAGGAGGACTATCAGAGAAGGAAATCCACTTCTCTATGACCAATAAAAGAGTCTGGATGGCCAGTACCCAAATGGGGGACAAAAAATATGTGAGCTACCCAGAGGGTCTCTGGTTGCTGACAAAGTAGGCCTCTTTGAACCTTGTAGGACCCAGCTTGGCTGGAGGTTAGAGCCAATTCAACAAGGAGAAAGAGCTGATGAGGACTGTCACCGTACAGGGACCCTGGGCACAGGCTACTTTAGAAAAGACTTTGGCCTTGGGCAAGGGTGCCGAGGTGGGGCAGAGAAGATGTGTACAGACTAAAGATGGGAGTTGAGTCTAGCTGCCTCTTCTGTGACCCAGACAAAAAGAACTAGCGCACCAAAGCATTCGTGCCACCTTTCTAGCTGACCACGGAAGTACACCAGCTACCAAATGCACCACAGAAGAGGAGAGAGTGGCTAACAATGCCACCCTAGAGGACACCTCGGAAGCTGTGGCCCAGGGAGAGGCATCTGCAAGGCTTCTCAGCTTGGCTCCAGCATCCTTACTAACCCCAACAGGGGTGACAGCAGGACTTGAAAGTCACCAAGGGCCTGGGTACAGCCTGAATCACACAAAGAGAGCCGTGCCAGGTCCTGAAAGCTAATTCTGACAGAGGAATGGGTACGCAAATCCAGAAGCATTTCCAGCAAAGTCCTGAGAGGATACCACAAAAGTCCTGGAGGCCCAGTGGGGGCTGGCCGGGGGATGGGGGAGTCCTACAGAAGCACGAGGGCCCCTCTCATGTAATGCCTCAATGATAACAACATTGCTGGGGTCTGAGTCTCTCCCCTCAGCATACCCCATACCATGGCCCATTCATTGAAGAGGAATGAGAGGCTACAGGAAAGAGAGCAGATGGGGTGAGGGGTGACCCAGATGGGACTTTGTTCCCACCCCCCCCTCCTGTCCTGCCACAGGTGCTGGGCCACATCGCGTGGGAGCCTCCCTCTGACGGCAGGGGCCGCCCCCTCACAGGGCAGGGCTCAGGGGCCCCAGCAGCCTGAGGAGCCCAGACCGCCTGGCCCTGGGCCGCCTGCGTCCCTCCCGAGCCCAGGGCTCCAAACCAAAGCAGGACATTTCACCCCAGGTTCTCCCAGGAAGAATGGAGCAGAGGCCCATGGCGGGCGGTAGCAGGGAAGATCCCCAGGACCTGGTGTGGCAGGTGGGGTCCCGAATTCGACCCGGGAGAGAGGCCATTCCCCACGCTGGGCATGGAGAGCTCTGAGCACTTTCAACAGGGCTGGTCCAACGTGGAGAAGGGGCTTCCCTGTGTGGTCGCGCCCCGTGCCACCATCCTGGCCTGTGCCAGTGATCACGTGGATGGCGGTTCAGCAGAGCCCGCTGCTCCACGAGCCTCCGGCCTGGTTCAAAACGCAGGCGTGTAGGGTGCCCAATGTCAGGACAGTCCGGGGGCTGATGACGTTACCAGGCCAGGTGAAAAAAGGTGATCACAGTGGCTCTTTTGAATGTGCTTTCATTCGAAGCAAGCCAGAGATGTGACTCTCAAAGGGAGGCAAAAAGACCAAAGCCCTGTCCTCTGGGTCCCCAGCAGCTCGAATGGAGCCAGCCAGCAGCGGCTCCACATCTCCCTGTCCCTTCCTCGGCTGCCAGCTTTGCTTTCCTCCTCCTTAATCAGGAGGGTCTGGTGATCCTGGGTCGTGTGGCCATCCTCTACTGTGGGCCTTTGCTTCTGATCATGCTCTCCTGCCCACAACTGCCTCTCTTGTGTACCTCCAGGAGGAAAACCCACAGAGAAACAGTTGCCACCAAGTCCGTGGGGAAACACCCATAGCTGTGAACTCTAAAGAAGTCCAGAGAATGCTTGGTCAAATGCTTGATTTTGCGGGGAGGGAAGAAGGGGACTCGCCAAATGGTTCTAATGCTCAGTGGACAAGTCTTGCTTTAACACAGCTGATCTGAGACCTGCAGGTCAGGTATTGAAAGATACAAGGTTTAATAAGTAAACATACGTTACTGGCATTGGAGCCCACAGGCAGCCCACAGACGGCCCACAGACGAGTTCCATGGAACGGGGCAGACAGCCCAGAAACAGGCCCTTCCTACCACACATCAGAATCTGTGCTGAGGGAGGCATCACACACTAGCCAGAGGACAAATGACCTGATAAAAGAAATGGGGACGTTAGGTTAGCACTCAGGAACTAACAATGTACCTTGGGTCCTCGCCTCATATTATTCCTCAAGACAAATATTCTTTGGATTAAGCAGGGTTTACTGAACATGGCCCAGGGACCAAATCTGGCAGCCCAGTGTTTTTGTGAATAAAGTTTTATTGGCACATTCATTTCTTTTGTGTCTGTATTTGTGCTTCTACGCAGAGTTGAGTAGTCAGGACAGGCTGTGTGTCCTGCAAAGTGGAAACTATTTACTATCTGACCC
>PVJD01017925.1:0-16089 GCA_004026545.1 Mormoops blainvillei | reverse complement strand
AGGTGGGGGTACGTGAAATTCTTCTCCCACCAAGGCTATACAAACTGGGGGAGATTTCATTTCACAAAAGGAAAGTAGGGTATATTTCAAAGGGGAATGTAGTGGACACTACATTGCAAATTCCCACACTTACTACTGCAGGTTGCCCACTCAGTCTTATGTCCACAAATCAAATCAACTTATTCTTTACATTCTTATGCTGTCCAAATCCTTGCAGGATCCTGCTTCTCAGATCCCTAGGTCTCTCCAGGGATTCTTATGCCTCCCATTTATATTTGATATACACCTTTGGAAAAAAAATGTGACAAATCAACCCTGAGTATCTCTTCAAGGAATTGCCTATTCCTTCATAACCAATAGAAGTGAATTTCAAAAGAACATTTCCAGAAGGCAAGGACTTGGTAAATATTCCAATAATCTGGGGAAAGTGCTATTTGACATGTATGCCTAATAACCAGAGTCGAAGAAGCTAAATTCTTAAATTCTGTAAATCCAAAGAAACTTGATTTATAAACCAAAGCAAAATTCAACTGATGCAATGGGCAACTATGTGAAATAAAATTTTTTTTTTCAGATTCGAAAGCAAACTACTTAGATTTTTAAGCTCCCGTTAGGCTACGTCTGTAGGAGTTCTACCAGAGTCCTTCTACAGGATTTGGAATTTGGTTCTTTGTCAAGAAATCTCACAGAGGGACTTTTATGCTTCCTTATGCCGGTCACTCTGATCCTTAGACCAGCAGAGGCCAACCGCTGTGACTTCAACCTTAGCTCAATGGGTCACTGTCCAAAGTAATAAATTAACAAGGATTAAAAATCAATTTATACCCCTTTTCCTTAAACACCCATCCTACTCTCATATTCCCACATACTTCGGAATTTACTAATTTAATAAGGTAGAGAGAACCCGGCCATGAGTTCGCTGTTCAACTGTCAAGGTGATGCCCTTGTCTGCTTTGGGGGTTGGCTGGCTTCTCCATCTGTGCAGGGCACCAAATGTCTTCCTGGACAGTGTTACAGAGTCAGCAGGTACTTTGCTTTCATAGATGTAACATATATCCAGGTCATTGCCGCAGTCCAGCAGTCCCAGGAAAATCAATCTACTTAAGAGACCATTTGGGAAATATTCCTGTTTCACATACTTCAACTTGTTGTTTTCATCTAGTACTGGATTTCCAAAATAATTTCTCTATTTCTCAGCAAGGAGGCAGAAAGAGTGGCAACTCACACACATCACAAGGCTTTTTTTAATATAGTGCAGGAAAAAGAGGAAGGAAACTAATGCATATTGAAAACTTAATATGTGTCAAGCGTTGTGCTTCCTTATAGCAATGCTGCAAGAGGCTGGGCTATCTTCACTGGACAGACATTTGGCAATGTTAGTACCTTGCTGAAGATCCCAGACCCTGTCATTGGTGGAGCTGTATTTGACCCTAAATTCAACAGTCCTGAGCTTTCCACCATGGCACTGCCAGCAAGCCACAACTGGATGGTGCCACTGTTCAGAAATCAGCCTCTTAGAGACTGTCACATCAGTACAAACACTGCCACCATGAGCTGCTGAGATTACAATGTGCCATGTGTTCTGAATACACATGGTTTATAGACACATGGTCTTGACAGGGTCAAGACTTTCATTTTCACTGAGCACATAGCAATTAAATACCTTCCTGAGAGCAAATAACGGAGAGGAAGCCTTAAAGCATTGCCTAGGCCATTTCTAACGAATGCAAAAATAACTGGAGTTGTAAACTCATGTTGCAATCGCAACCTCCTTAAAGGTTAGGCATGAAGGCCAAGTTGCTTTCGTCAGTCACGTTGCAAAATATTTAAAGGTGAGCACATGGTGAGGGGTTTAAATAAGACCATATAGCGAAACTGTACTTTGTTTCTAGTCTGATATAAAGCGAGCAAGCGAGACACATCTTCTCTTCATTTATTTAAATGAAAAAAGACTGGAGGTGCTGGTGTGCACATTGGAACTTGGAACTAGATTGTAAGATCTGACGACCGAACTATTTCATGATTCTTCGGAGCCCTTTTATCACATAGCACAGAAAGATACATAGCAAGTTCTGGTTGAATGAATAAATGAGAGCCTGTTTCCTTATTCAGAGGCCAGAGAACAGAATCTAACACTGACTAAGAATCTTTAACATGCTAACCTCTCAGAGAATTAAAGACACCTATCTAGAAGACAGAAAACCTGACTTCCACAGCTAACTGGTTGGATAAATCATTTAAATCAAATAAGATGTTTAAAAGGCCCCATCTAACACTGTGACTCTATTATTCTATGAAATCAAAACCGAGTTTTTCAGGTCATACGAACTGATATCTTTCTTGTTAACCAGTAAAACATAGGGATGTGACTTAGAAAGAAATGTGTAACTCAAAGTTTAAACAAAAGAGAACTACCCATCTCTTAAAAGGCAGCCACTTGAGAGCTCTTGAATATATCATGAAAGGATGGAGTTCAAGTCTTTATTGGATGCCAGTGACTTTTGCAAAAATGTGACGTGACGTGGTCCCTGGTCTTATCCTTTAGTTGGATATGGCGGGAAGAAGGGTAGAGCTGCTGAGGTTAATATTAGTGAGGGGTCTGCATAGGTCTTTTAATGTCTCTGGCTCTCAGTTTTATGCATATTTCAATAAGTAAGTCTGTGTAAACTCCTCCCACAGGGGGGGAAAAAAAACAAACCAGCAAGTTGTATAAGGCAGATTAAGCACAGGATCTTCTGGGGCCTGGGGCCGGGGGTGGGGGTGGGGGTGGAGGGGTGCTTTTTCCAGTTACTTATTGTTTCTGCTTCTTTTTGCTGTGGAGTGGACCCAGAGAAGAGAGATAAACTAGAGAAGGAGACAGTGTCCTTCCTCTTGTTGACAGGGTGTCTAGGATTTGATGGGCATCTTTGGTTAGGACCTGCAGCGGACGAAGTAGGGAGCAGGAAGTAAAACAGGCCTGATATTCCTGCAAAGTCTTCACAGCAGCACTCAAGTGGGATCTCTCGTCCGAATCTCAGGAAGTGTGAGCCCTGAACTTCTGCCTCCAATGGAATGGCCGTGAGTCCACTGACCGTTGCTGAAGCAGGATGCGCTGAGCGACCTCGGAGCTCAGGGAACCGCAAGGGGCCTACCATGAGATTCCTTAGCAGTTTTTGGTATCCCGGTAATGAATGATTCCAAGTGTAATTAATAGTGAGAAATAGGAACCATATACATGGCTCTGGCAGCATCCTCAGAAATGGCCGCTAATCATTTGCCAAAACCACTTCCACGGTTTCGAGGCCTGGTCCATAATGGAGAAAGTGGTAGCTTTTGTGTGTAGTCATTTCTAAGGTAGAGCTTTGTCCCAGGAAGGACGTGAAAATGAAGAAATATGCAAGAAGTCATTCTTTTCCTACCAATGTCTGCTGTTTCTCGGTTGTGTCCTGGTTTGCCTTGACTATAGTAATTTGGGTAGTAGCACAAAGTTCAAGACAGGTAAGAATATATCCGCTCCGTGAAGGCCGAGGTTGGGAGCTGTCAATAAAATCCTTCCCCAGAATGATGACTACAATTCAGGTCACTGGGAAGAGGCCCAGCCAGGGTCCCCGGGCTTCGTAAAGGCTATAGTGCACCATGAGCTCTCAGTCAACTCATTCACTATTGCTTCGCCTCCAGTGGCAGACCCAAAGGTGGAGGCTGTTTGTTTTTAGCGTGCTATCACCAAACATTACCCAAAGCCCAGACCCTATGCCCCGGGGTCTTGGATAGACAGAGTGTAGAGCCAGAAATAATCAAAAGAAAAATTAAAGAGGCCCAGAGAAGCTTGTGATGAAAGCAGAGAACTCTACCGAAGCACTTGTATCAGCACCTGCTGGACCGGGACCCCGCACCTCGGCACAGGGATCCATCACCTGCACCTGCAGCAGACCTGACGCAGGCCCAGGACCCTGTACCTGCAGCACTGAAGGCAGAACCACCACCTGCACTGGCTCTTGCAGTCGACCTGGGACTGCACAGCCGGGAGGGCTGACTTGGACCGCCCCCTCGGCATCATTTCGGGAACCACACCATCAACCTCCTCCCCCATCAGAACTCTCTTTCACTCTACTTTTGTTTTGTTTTTATTTTATCTTTTTCATTTTACATTTTATATGGTGTCTTATATTGTAGGTTTTAAATGGAAGATAATAGAATTTGAGATTTAACATTAAGAAAGAAAAGCTTTGGTAGTATCTATGTTGGACTATGTTCACACCTCAAAGGAAAAAAGAACGCCTGATTCACATCTGACAGACATTCCGGATCCCCAGTATAGAGATGAGCACAAAGTAGGTGCTCAGTGTAAGTCCCGGATTTACATAAATAAATAAAATTAGTGAATATTTTCGGGAGTTGGAACAAGGCAAAGGGCAGATCATAGGCCCCGGAGTCCAATCCTGCGTTACACAAGCTATATCCTGGGTAAATTGCTTAATTCCTATAAATCTCCATCCTCTCCCAACCCCAAAACTGGGAAAAACATACCTATTTCACAGGGTCGTGAATGAGGATGATTGGGGTGTGTGCGTGTGTGTGTGTGTGTGTGTGTGTGTGTGATGTTTGGCTTATAATAGACAGCCAGAAAGCGTGTCTGTTTGTCTCTTTGTCGGTCTGAGGGAAGTCTAGAGAATCTGGGGATCTTTTGGTTAAGAGTAACACAAATGATTAAAGGATACAAACCATACATACCACATGAGAACAGCTGGGTGGACTGAAGTGAAGAAGGTTTAAGGATAATTCCACAACTGAGAAAAGTTCAAGCCAGAGTCAAGAAAATCAGAGTGGGCTGGAAGGAAACTTAGGGCTGAGGTGACAAAGATGTATTTCCCTAAGAGCATGCAGGACTAGGTCCTGTTCTCCCGACTCTGTTCGGTGCCTTCTACCACACTGAGTTACCTTCCCACTGCAGAGCTTTAAGGAGGCCACTTTCATCCATTCTCTTACACCATAAAACGCAGAAGCAAAGGAGAAAGTGAGATCGATCTGGGGAGAAAAGAAAATACTTTCACAGGGAAAACTCCCATCCAGTTTTTGGATGCTGTATGTCCTTGGGTCCCTGTAGCTCTCCTTGAGATGACTTCCCTTGCATTTCCAGACTGGCTTTGCTCCATCGTATCTTCTTGCCGCCTTCGTCAAACATCAACCGCTCGCACCGGCATGGGTTTATTCCTGGGCTCTCTGTTCTGTTCCATTGATCTGTATGTCTGTTCTTGTGCTAGTGCCAGGCTGTTTTTATTACGGTTTTATAGTAGAGTTCGATATCAGGAGTTGTGAAACCTCCAGCTATGTTCTTCTTCCACAAGATTGTTGAGGCTATTCAGGGTCTTTTTTGGTTCCATATAAATTTTTGGAGTATTTATTCTAGCTCTGTGAAGTATGCCATTGGTATTTTAATAGGAATTGTATTAAATGTGTAAATTGCTTTGGGTAGAATGGCCATTTTAATTATGTTAATTCTTCCAATCCATGAACACGGTATATGCTTCCACTTATTTGTATCTTCTTTGATTTCTTTCTTCGGCGGCCTATAGTTTTTGGAGTACAAGTCTTTCACCTCCTTGGAGAAATTTATTCCTAGGTACTTTATTTTTTTTGTTGCCATAGCAAGTGGAATTGTTTTCTTAGTTTTTCTTTCTGATAGCTCATTACTGGTGTATCATTGGTTGACTCTTGTATATGCCCTGACTGGGGATCGACCTGCAACCATGGCGTTATCAGGACAACACTCTAAGCAGCTGATCCGCATGGCCAGGGCCCGTTGAGCTCTTAACAGCCTGTAAACATAAGCACACAGATGTACAGCATACTCTGTCACATCAGGACTTCTGAGTGTCCTTTTGTCAGCCACCGAAACCCAAGCACTCTGAGTCTCCATAAACAGCCCGAGCTGTTCATTTTTGATCTTCACTGTTCTTTGACGATTGTTTCATGCACTTTGAAGTTATAACATATGTTATATTTCACTTTTAAAAGGAAGAATTTGAATTATCTTGAGGAATTCTCTTATGGAATTCGAAAAAGATGCACCTAAAATCTTTCTGTTGGAGATATGTATTTGGGAGAAGAAAGGAAATTGTCTCACGGTGGCTTTAGAAAAAAGCCATCAAACCTGGTCAGCCTGGTTCCCAAATGCTTCCATGTCCAACTACACTCATCCAATTATCTAAAATATGTTCTAGGAAGGCATTGTACTGCATTGCGAAAACAATTACAAAGTTCCTTAGCTTTGCCAGTAATGGAAACCTGCTTCACTGTACACATTACTTTAATGTGCATATACTCAAGGGTGAAACAAGATGCAATAAACCAAGTAATCAAAGTAATCCATGGCCTCTGTGACAGTCTCATGGGCTCATCTACAGCAGCGGCCTCTAAATTAATTTCATTTGCAATGGTGGTAAACAGCAGCAATGGGCAAATAGGATACCACTGGCAGAGCAGCAAGACATAAAGCATTTTATGATTTAAACACAAATAGCCGTAACTGCACAAAAAGCAAAATAGAGTGAATCGAATCACTAGTAAATCCTGATGTTCTTACCACAAGAATTGTCAGTTTACAGAGTATTTAATTTTAGTTTTTAGTCTTATTTTATTATATCATAAGGAAGAGTGCTACGTTGAAACTGAAATGTGGGAAAATGTTGGCTCTTCCAGTGGGATTTGTAATAGAAGCAACTGGGAAGTGAATAAGATACAACAAAAGGCTTACGCATGGAGCCTATCCAGGTGGGGCGGGAATAAACACAGAGCAGTTGCAGAACGCGCTTCGTAGGAGCGAGGTTGCCATCACTGGTGCCTTGCATGGTTTTCTTAAACTGAGGTCATGGTAGATTCCAAAAAACTACTTTGTGGCATGCACTATGTTCTTGACCAAGATGAATTAAAAACTAATGAGTTCATTTTAAGTGAGGGAAAATGAGGTAGAAACAACAATTAAAAATAGCCCAACATAGAAAGTCATCTACATGGTGGCAGTACCCCTGTAAGTCCAAGACAAGCCAATACCACATAGCATTGGTCAGATCCTAAATTCGCCTGATGCAATTTTCTGATTGCTGGAGCCTCAAATTATACCTAAATAATTTTTCATGAGATATAATTTCCCAGCAATAAAATGTGCAGATTTTAAGAATACAGTTCAATGAGTTTTGTCAAATGTATATACTAATTTAACCAATACCATAATCAAGATATAGAACATTTCTATAATCCAAGCACATTTCTCCCTGTACTGACTTCTGTTATCCTAACTTAGATTTGCTTAGCTTTGGTTCACATAAATGGAATCATACAGGATGTGGTTTTTTAATATTTGGCTTCCTTTAGTCAAAAAATGTCTACAAGATTGATTCATATTATTGTATGCATTTGTAGTTTGTTTCAATATATGAATATGCCATAATTTGTTTATTCATTCATTTGGATTCTTTCCAAGTAATTGTTTCCAAGTTTGGGCTATTATAAATAAAGATCCTATGAACATTCTTATATAAGTCCTTGTGTGGATATATTTTTGTCTTGGATGAATATGGAGGAGGAGAATTGTTGAGTTCACACATTTTATTCTTGAACTCGTTTTGACTAATCTCTTGGTGATGTGGATCACATATATAAATGCGTTTTGCTGAAAAGTTTGATAAACAGTATGTTTCTTGAGAAATTGTTTTATTTCCTGAGAACTTATACAAATATCTTTGTTATTTATGTACATGGATGATACAGTTTGGAAATCCATCTCCTTCTCTCTCATCTATGATCAAAGTCATTGCTTTAGATCAGCATTTCCAACCTTCTTCATCTCATGGTACACGTAAAGTAATTCCTAAAATTCTGCAGCACACCCAAAAAATATATTTTTGCCAGTCTGACAAAGAAAATGGGCATAATTTTGATTTTTTTGACACTGGATGCTGTTGTTATATTGGCTGTCTTCATTTTTTTATTTGATAATCTCAGAGAAAAGAGGTCAGTGTCCCTGACTAAATAGTCAGAGGTTGCACGATTAATAAACCCTTGGGGCACATCAGCATGCCTACCGTGGCACACTGGTTGAAAATCACTGCTCTAGACTGGGCTTCATCATCATTCACCTGGAAGTAGGCACGGTGTCTTTTCATCATTATAATCCCAGTGCCTGGCACATTGCCAGCGATTAGTAAATATTTGTCAAACGAAATGTGTGCTCCTATTAAGTCACCCAAACTTACATTTCACTGGTGCAGTTTAGTTCCTGCCTCTTATCCGCAACCCAACCACAACAGCACAAGGTGAAAGTTGTAAGAGCCAGAAATTAACATTCAAATCCAAGATGGAGCTGATGAGGCAGCAAATACAAGAAAAGGTGTCCCGAACATTAACTGTACAATCCTACGAAATGATACTGTAACTGCCCTATAAAAAACAACAAATTAAGGAGTAAAGAGCCCAGTGGAACATTGCTTGACAAATGTTGTAGATACCGAGCTAGAATAAATCAGAAGTGACACCCCTTCACAAGGGGATGGGGAGAAATTGGTTGGATTTATGTGTCCTTTGTTGTTGAAATAACTTACACACATCGCTGCCATCAGACATGTTTACAGCAGAATGTGGTGCTGCATTTCAATCAAGCCACTAGGTGATAGTCTTTAGAGGTAGAAATGAGCAAAATCCTAGGTGCACGCATGCACACATGTGCGCACACACACACCCCTCCAAATGTCAACGCTGTGGAAGATGATGGCAAGAACTAGTGGTCACCACTTAGATTTACTTGGCTATACAGGCAAAAACAAAACAAAACAAAACAAAACAAATCCAAGTCTTTTATAGATCTTTTCTCCTCAATTAACTAAGTGTTTGGAGCTTAGACCATGCCATTAAAATATGGCTGCCCAAGGACCACATCCTCCTCCAAATTTATGCCTTTGCTACAGGGACTCCTTCCCAGGTACTGCATTCTATACTGCCCTCTTGTTGACAACTTCTTTCATACTCTACATCCCATTTGCCAAGAAATTCGTCTACCTTCAAAGATATCCATAATACGACCACTTTTTTCTACCACTGCCCTAGTCCCAGATACCCTTCTATTTGGTCTCCTTGCTTTCATCCTCTTCCTCAACAGCTAATTTTCAAACCTCCTGACAGCATGATTCTCTGAAAAGATAGATTATTGTTACTGTAATTCCCTCTGAATACTTCACCTGTGACCATTCTACTTCTTTACACTCTCCACTGTTGCTAGTCAGGGGCACCCCTGTGCTGTAGAACTGATGGTAGTTCCTTTATACTCTTACTTACCCGCCATCAGGTCTTTGCTCAAATGCCATCTTCTCAGTGAAGCCTGCTCAGACCACCCCAATGGAATCCCAGCACCTGCCAACCTTCCCACCCTCCTATTGTACTTACTTATTTTTCTATACACTTTATTTTCTTTCTATGTATTGATTTATATATAGATATTATTTACTGTCTCTCTTCCCTAACCAGTTCCACAAAGGCAAGCTCCATAAATTCTCATCTGCTTTGTTCACTGATATATCTCCAGGGTGCAGGTTTAGCATATAGAAAGTACTCTAGACACATTTGTTGAAAAAATGAAAAACCTTGCGTTAGATACTTCTGGGAATGAAGGTCTCCCCTGGGATTAACTTTGGCATAGAAAATTTAGAAAATATATTGAAAGACACTGCTAGAATCATTATGGTAGGTCAAATTTTAAATTCCCTGTAGAATGGCAGATAAAAATTCTTACCTGGAAGTAAAGGAGGGCTTTTAAAAGAAGAAAATCTACAGGTTTTCTAGGAAGTTCATCTAATATATAACGGTGTTAGAAATTCCTCAAAATTGAACAATTTTGTTTTTCTTTACACTGTAAGGAAAATGCTGTCATGTTCTGGTGCTGGTATTTCTCAAAGCCAGTGGTCCATGGCACATGGGATGAATGCCGTGGGCCCTAGGGGAAGGGATTATATATCACATTGTCCAAGCGTTGACACTGTTCTGAGAATTTATAGCATCACATGTGCTTCCCACATATTAGTCTTTCATATACTCCTATTGCTTACATTGAGATACTGTATTTTCTTTATACCGACACATAAAAAATTTAAGTATATCCATCTAAACAGCTGAACCTTTGTATCACTATCTTTTTATAATAGAAAATTAGTTAACACTTGCCATAAACAGAAGAGACCAATAAAAACACATATAATGAAAAGAAAAAAATACTAAATTCTAGCTAGATACTATTGCTGGCCCAATGCTCGAGTCTGAGATCTTTCTCTTCTATGTTGAAAATGGAGAACATAAAATGTTAAAAAGATATAAAAATATATAATGCTGTACAAAGTTTTCTTTTGACATCATCAGAAGATGAATACAGAGAATATAAAAGACCAACTGTCTCATTGTGTGATTCAGTATTACGTAAGCTTGTGTCCGGATTTCCCCTAAAGTCATCTCTTCTGTCCTTGGTGCCATAAGACAGTTAGGGTGGACTTTGGAGTCCAACATCTGGATCTAAATGCTAACCCCCATCATTTACTAGTTCAGCAACCTTGAGCTAGGGGCATCATCTCCCCAAGTTTCATCTTCCCTCACCTGCAGA
Source organism: Mormoops blainvillei (assembly GCA_004026545.1). NCBI lineage: Eukaryota > Metazoa > Chordata > Mammalia > Chiroptera > Mormoopidae > Mormoops > Mormoops blainvillei. The sequence continues at coordinate 5,471 of PVJD01017925.1, read as the reverse complement.
ATGGGCAAACGGTGCCTATTTTGCAGACTAAAGTGACAGTGAAATGACAGAATATGTGAAACCACCAAGCAGGTACTTTAAAATGTTAGTTCCCTTCTGGGTCAAAAAAGATTCTTGGCCTTTAATTTCAATTCCTCCCTATTCAGGTCACCCTTGAGTCTTCAATGCCAAAGTTGTAAAGTTCTATTTAATGCGTTTATGATTTATATTTCATAGCTGACATTTGGAACAACATGTCATTATAGTTTGGGGGAGGAGGGACTTGGTATGGATATTCTTATACGGCAAGCCCAGCCTGTTGTGAATGGACAGTGACAGTAAGGGATAGGTCAGCTGAGACTGCTTTGGGAACGAGGATGATCTCTAAGTCTCTACCACTAAATATGCCATCTGCACCAGAGGAGGGTTGGTCAACAGTATCAAGATATAAAAGTGGGTTGGGGTAATCTGCTCAAGAATAATTCATCAACATTGGGGAAATTTGCAAAGGCGACCACTGACTCATCAGGGGCCTCCAACATCTCCAATTCTCTCCTTCACCCTGCCTTTCACCACGACCCCTTGCTCCACGGCGAGAGTCATGCACATTCCAGCAAGAGGAAACTGGCATTTGGAATATGTTCTCCCCATCTGCCCAAAAGCAAGAACACCAGGGGGCTAATGTACGTCTTTAAATTCACATAGCTACTAAAATGGCCAATTAAAATTATCTGAATAATTCAGGTAATTGTAAGCAAAAAAATATGAAATATCTGCAAATTGAGACACATACAATTACTTCTTCATGAAACACCAATTTTATTTAATTCCACATTTTGAAAGGATGACAATGAATATTCATATGTTTCACATTTTTTTAAGACAAAAGCTAGGGAGAAAAATGCAGACTACAGTGAAAGCCTGTGGTTTAAATTACCTTTTCCGATTTTATAATAACTTTTATCTTCCTGCATTTTCTCCCTTTATTAGTATCATGGGACAGCCAGACTTAATTATCTCCTTTTAAATTATGTTTCTTATTTCTCTGTTTGGCACATCACGTACTTGTTTATTCCTTTAGATGTAGATTGATGAGGGAGGAGTAGAAAAGTGAAGAGAAGGAAATTCTTTTTGTGTCACTTTTTATGAGAGAAGTTAGATTTTATTTTCTTATCTAGACGGCAAGAGAGGGTTCGTTAGACTTGAAGGTGTGGGTGGTGAAGAAGTCCTTCTTTAAAGGAAAAAGAGCTTATTCATTCAATAATTATAACTGTTACTAGAAAAAAGATCACTAAATAAACAAGGATGTTGAGACAATTAGCCATTTGGAAGGAAAAAATCAAGTTACATCACTTCTCAACAAGGAGCAAAAATAAATTCAAGATAGACAACAATTTAAATGTGAAAAAAAATAAACGAACCTGAAAAAAATATGTTTATCTGATGTTAGAATGTACAAAGAAACTGCAACAGAAGAACAACTATCGGTTTGTAAAAAACAATAAAAATGTTAAAAAGAAAAAATTGGAAAAATTATCTTATAGCAAATAAGACTATTATAAACAAGTGACATTATATATATATTCATATTAAATAATAAGGAAAACATTTAAATCTCATTTGAAGTGGACCAAAAGATATAAACAGGGATTCAAAGAAGAAATAAAAATTAATAATAAACACAAAAAAAAACCCCAAATTTTATCTCACAGGTAACACAAATAAAATGAGAGCTTCTCATCCTGGTCAGGATGCAATAAATACATAACATCCTACTCTTCCTGCTAATCACCACTAAAACCCTGGACCCACATAAAGCAACTATTAGAATGCTTTGAAAGGTAGAATCAGGAAGATGGTTGAGCTAATGAAGAAGGAAGACTTGCCAGTGAGTTCCCTGGGGCTTGTTTTTGTCTCATACATATCTCAGTCTGGTTCTACGGCTGCCTGCAACTCAGAACCACCAAAGGTACAGAAAAAGAATAAACAAATAAAGTCCCAGGAAAAGTCTGCTCCCTCTGCCCAGAGGACTGAGAAGAAGGAGGCCCTGTACGATGGACCTGTTAACCCTGTTGCACTACTAACACCACAAAAGAAGCAGTACTCTTCTTACTGGCCACCAGCGCAGCCATGGCATTCAGGCGGTGTCCCTTTGTTTGTCTCTCCCAATGGTTGCATCCACCAAAGAGTCTTGGAGCAGAACCCTTCAACTCACTCCTTCCTCCACTGGGCAAGTACCAGTGATGAGATGGTGTCCACCGCCACCCCCTAGCATAACCGCTGCAGACACAGTGAAGTGGACTTCTACAGGACTACCCACAGCCTTCACTAAGCGAATGTAAGCAGAGGCAGCATCTCTCCACTTGCCTCGTTCCTCAAACTAGAGAGTAGGGAGAGGGCCACTGAGAAGACTGAGCTAGAGAAAAAGATCCTTTACGAAGTCTCAGGCTCACCCTGAACTGGCCCATGCATGAAACCAACACGAATGAACACAGCAAATGCTTTGAGAACTGAATTACGGAGTTAAAAAAATGACCACTCGATCGCCAGGTTGGCCTCTGGGTGGTCCACAAGTGGGAGAGACCAGAATAGCACTTCAAAGGCTATAAAATGAAACTGGCATGTGAACCTCAGCCCTTATGGTCATAGACAAAAAATTTTATTCTCAACAAAATATTAGTAAATATATAGAAGGAATAATACAACATGACCAAGTAGGGTTTATTCCAGGGCACAAAATTGGTTCAATACTGAAAAAAGAATTAATGCAATCTGTCATATGTACAGTCTAAAAAAGAAAATCCATGTGATCATACTGATTGAGGCAGAAAAGGGGTTTTTATAAAATGTAATACCTATTCATGCTAAAAACTTTCAGCAAAGTGAAATAGAAGGAAATTCCCACAACATGATAAAAAACAACTAGAAAACCACTTGTATAGCTCATATCATATTCAATGGGACAGACTGAACGCTTTCTCCCTATGATCAAGAATAAGGCAAGTGTGTCTACTTTCACCCCTCTTATCTAACCTTAAGGGCCGTTCTAGTGTGGGCAATGGGGCAACCGAAAGGAATAGTTTAGAGAGGAAGAAATAAAAATCCCCCTTTATGATCAGGGGTTAGGTAAAGAGTTCTTAAATATGACATCAAAATCATGGCCCATAATAGACAGAGTTGATAACACTATCAAAGCAAAAAGCTTTTGGTCATCTTAAGTACACAAAAAGACAAGATACAAACTGGAAGAACATATTTGTAAATCCTATATCCAACAAAGACTTGTATGCAAGATATATAAAGAACTCTCTAAACTCAACAGTAAGAAACCAAGCAATCCAATTTAAAAATGGGTAAAATACTTGAATATACACTTCACCAAAGATATACAGAGGGCAAATAAGCATATGAAAAGATGTTCAACATCAGTAGACATTAGGGATATGCAAATTAAAGCCACAGGAGATATGCTACAGACCTATTAGAATGGCTGAAATAACAAAACACTGGCATTATCAGGTGCTCATGAGATGGCAGAGCAACTGGGTCCCTCCTACATTGCTTGTGGAAGGGTTAAATGGTGCCACTATTCTGGGAAACTAGTAGTATTTTATAAAGAGATACGTAACATGACTGAGCAACTCTACTCCTGGGTATATATATACTGTAGAGAGATGAAAACATTTTTACACAAACACCTAAACATAAGTGTTTATCCCCTAAAACTGGAAACAACCCAAATGCCCTTCACTACATGAATAGATAAATTGTTGGCTAGCCAATCTGTGGAATATTATACAACACCAAAAAGGGACAAACCATTGATACACACAACACCATGGATGGCTTTTTAAGAGTATTATCCTGAAGGAAAAAAAAAGCCAGTCTCAAATGGTTACATAGTGTGTGACTTCACTTTATATAAAATTGCCAAATGATAAAATTATAGTGATAGAGAAGAGATTAGTGGTTGCCACAGGGATTATAAATGGAAAAGGGCATGGTTGTAAAGGGAGAGCACAACGGAGTGTCTGCAGAAGGTGAAGGAATAGCTCTGTACTGTAATTGTGGCAGAGGTTATACAAATTAACACAGGTAATAAAATGAAAAGAGCTATACACTCCCCTACCCTGCAAAAACAACAAAAAGAAAATGCATGAAAAAAAACCTGATAAAACCCAAATAATATCTGCCATTTAGGTAATACCATTATGCAATTATCAAATTCCTGGCCTTGATACCTGCATTAAGGTTATTTATATATAATATTATCCTCAAGGGAAGCTTGGTAAAGGGAACATGGGACCACTGTGTGCATTTTTAAAAAGAAATAGAATCCCTTATTTTTACTAAGGTATAATGACATATATTAGCTTCAGGTGTACAACATCGTGCTTCAATATTTAAGAGCTTTTTGAGGCACCACATACCTACCATGACCTCCACTCGTTTTAAGTGCACAATAGGATGGTTTTTAGTAATTTACAGAGCTGCAAAACAATCACCACTAACTATTTTTAGAGCATTTTCATCGCTCCCCAAAGAAACCTCATGTTTATGCGGATCACTCCCTGTCCTATCCCCCACTCCAAGCCACTTTCTATACAGATATGCATGGTCTCTGTGCTGTTTTTATATAATTATTTCAAAATAAAAATGCTAAAAATAATTTTAAACTTTATTTGTTCTTCTAAAATTTTAGAAAAATTATCAGATATCCATATTGACTCTTTTTATGCACAAAAGTCTTTTTTAAATGTCATATACAATGTATGTTAGAAAAGTAAAAATGACAAGATATTGGTGTAGTTCTGTTATCAATGCTTAGAAGCACTAGTCTTATTAAAATACCCAAGATATCTCAATATCGAACAGAGACGATTTAACTATTACTAATGACAAATGTATCCCATAGGGGCCAGTAAAAAGTAAACAAGGTATATGAGACATTTAACAAGCTTATTTCTGTAGGTGATATAATATGATATTTAAAAATAACTCTAGGAACATGCATAAAAGACTCATGGACAGGGACAAAGGCGGGAAGGATTGAATGTAGTGGAGGGGGGATGGGCAGGGCAGGGGAGCACAATGGGGGAACATGTATGGAGTAACTATCATTGAACAACAATTAAAAAATTTTTAAAAAGAAGAAGGAGCTACTACCCTTCACAACAGTACTGATGGAACTGGAGAGTATTATGCTAAGTGAAATAAGCCAGGCAGTGAAAGACAAATACTATATGATCTCACCTATAAGTGGAACCTAATCAACAAGATAAACAAGCAAGCAAAATACAGCCAGTGACACTGAAATAAAAAAAAAACCAAACTGACAGTAACCAGAGGGGAGGAGGGAGGGGGATGACAGGGGGAAGGGAGGGGAAGGGTCATCAAGGAACATGCATAAAGGACCCATTGACAAAGCCAAATGGGGGAAGGATTGAGGGCGGGAGGTAGGGGGGTGGGGCTGGGGAAAGTGATGGCGGGAA
>PVJD01017924.1:0-16092 GCA_004026545.1 Mormoops blainvillei | reverse complement strand
GAGAGGCTTCTCCGCTCTCCTGCGGTTCCCTATAGCTCTAAACGAAGTAGCAAAGCCTGCAGGTTCGGCTTCCACGGGACTCACCCAGGGCTGAGATGGCACAGCCTTGCGAGGTCTACCAGCTATCGCAGACCCAGAAACTGGGAAAAAACTGGGGGGGAAAAACCCACCGCCTAACTAGAGGGTTCACAGTGCGGGCCTGCTTCCCCACCAGCTGCTAAACACGGCACTCCAAGGACAGGCCAGTTCTCCTCAGCTAACAGTAGTTTCGTTCCGGGCTCACCTTGGGTTTCCCAGCGTTAAACGAACAGCAAACCCTTGGGGAACATTTTAACTTGGGGGCTGAGATGCTAAAAAGAACTTCCTTGCAGAGAGCTTGGAAAAGGGACCATAGGCGGGCTATATAAACAACCCCTCGGCAAGGGGCGACTCATCTCCTAGTGCGGCCTTCCACTGGGATGCCCTGCAGGAAAATGCAGGCCGTCCAGGTGAGGGAGACTGGGAGGCGCAAACACCTGACCGCAATCCCCCAGGACAGGTGTTCATTTTGCCCAATGGCAGGTGCCTCTCATTGCAGCACCAGCTTTCACCTGGTATCACCCGCCCCCCACCCCACACACACACCCTTTGACTTCCCCAGGAAAGGCCCCCCGGCAGGCGATTTACACCGCGGCGCAGGTCCCCTCCCAGCCGGGCAGCCCCGCTTACCAAACCCGTCCAAAAGAGAAAGAACAGGAAGAGCCACGGCGTGTCCGTGCATTTCCTATAAATCTGAGGCCTCCACTCTCTTTGCCTGGGGGCGCTCTCTGCAGAAACCTTCCAGAAAACAGGGAAAGTTGTGTGTTTTTTTAAAAAGGGGTGGGGGGGCGGTAATAAATCACCTTATGGGTGATCCAAACTTACTCAAAGACTGCTCAGGGAGACTTTGTTTGTTTGTTTTGTACCCTGGCCGTCTGGAGCTTTCACGGAGCTACGAAACACCTGTCGCCCAGTCCCTACCTGGAGGTGCACCTGGAAGCGGCCCCAAGATCGTGGTGGCCCTAGGCCAGCCTCTCCCCAGCCCGCGCTCCAGCACAGTAGGGTCTGAGGTCCCCTTTGCTGCACTCCCCCTGCGCTCCGCGCCATGGTCCGCGGGGCTCTGCGCGTCGGGCGGGGCTTTACCCGCGCGGACTGGGGCAGGTGCGTGCAGGTGGGGTCCGAGTCCTCCGCCCCCGGGCCTTTGCCCCGGGTGTCCTCCCTGCCCCGGGGCGGCACTCACCAGGCTCTCGGCGCCCAGGCAGCGCATCCTGAGCTCCGGGCCAGGACTGGCGGCCGACACAGAGCCCGCGGCGGGAGAAGCCCGGGGCAGAGTGGCGGGCAGGGGCGCAGCGCCCCCTGGCGGTGGCCTCCCAGCGCGGGCCCGCCGGGGTCGCTCTGCGGAGTCTGGCGCTGTTGGGAAGGAGAGGCCCGAGGGCACCCTGAGGCCCGCCTGACCGCCCCCCGCCTCTCCGGGTTCTGCACGGTCGTGAGCGGGACGCAGGAAGCCTTGGCCAGTCCGCCCCAAGGGGCGAAGACAGGTGCGGAGCGGTGTGATGCTCCGGGAAGAGGTGAGTAGCGCCCCCCTGTGCCAGGTTCTGTTCTAACCGCCTTGCAGGCATTACTACAGAATCCACAGGGCAGGCAGGATCGCTCTCCCACTCTGCCGATGAGGGACACTGCGACACGGGACAGGCGACAGAGTCAGCGAACGGCAGGTAGCGGAGCCGAGCGCGGACATACCCGCAGACACTCTTGCGGTGGGTCTGTGCGGACACCACTCGGGCTCTCCGACGGCCTGTCCCGGAGACGCCCAAGTCGCCGGGAGCCGTGGGTGCCAGGGAGTACAAGAATGAAAACCCTGGGCGTGGGGAGGGGGCTGAGGTTGGCCTTCAGTGCGGCTGCAGGAGGTGGAGGCGGACTGTGCGCTGACAGAATTGGAGGTTCTGCTCTTGTCTCCACGTTGCCTGGGGACAGTCCTTACTCACGCTTTACCACTGAAATGTCAGTGGGATTAAAATAACTGAAGACCGAGGGCCTCCCCCCAGCCCCCAGGCGGCTGGGTGACTGTGTCCTGTCTGGCCTGCTTCTCTCCCAGAGTGGGAACCTGGCTGGAGGGATAGTGATCAGAGTAGCTGACACGCCAGGGAACAGGAGTCCCCTGGCCAAGTAACTAGATGTCCGAGGAGTACTGTCACAAGCCCACAACTGAGCCACGTCTGCCATCTGAAACGGAATTGTTAGAAACCGGGAAGCGAGGCTTTTAAGCATGACACACACTTACGACCAGAGGGATGACACTAGCGTTATGACCAAGCAAGTATATTATGAAACTCAAATGACTAGAACTGTTAGGCATAAAATGGAATAATTAGAATATTCATTGATGATGTTTAGTAAACACATGGGATAAACAGAACAGGTGCAGCTGAAGAGGAATTTGTGACTGGACGAGCAGTTTCAACTCTCTAAAGGCAGCGGGAAAAAGGTTTAAAAAAACAAAGTATGGCAGTTTATTTTAAATGTTTCTAGTTAATATCGAGGCTAGAACTAGAACAGAAAGGGGGTGATATAAAAATGGAGAAGGAGAAATATTTGAGACTAAGAGAGATACATTTTAAGGTCGAAAGGAAGAAATAAACCGCAGGTAGAAAGAGCAAATCTCAAGCCAGACATATACATTTCAAATACGTTTTTTAGCACAGAAATTTCCTAAAAGTCTGCTGAAGCAAGAGACCAACTACCCAACCAGCTATCAGGACGACGGCTCCTGGTCAGAAGCTCAGATCACGCGGCTAGGTCGTCACGTGACGGCACCCTTCACGGCTCATGCCAAACTCGCCCCTTGCCGCGTCCACCAGTCCTTAGGAAAAACTTGCCTAACCTAAAAAACTACAAATATCCTATTCTTGAAACACACCAAATATGTTCATACCAATGAGTTCACAATAATACTAAAAATAAAGACTCATTGATTGCCTTGAGAAGATTTTAGGGGGTTTCTCTCACAGAAGCACTCTGGCTTAGAGGTGCAGAAGGAACGATAGACTTCAGGGTATCACAGTTTTCCAAAAATCACAAAAATACACACCAGCCTCCTCCCAGTGAAGAACACTGTCACCTATGACGTAATCACGCCAGAAAAGTCCACCTAATCTGACCGCCAAGTTATAACACATGCAGGGAATCGACGAACAAGGCAAATGACACCAAGGGATAACACTGGTAAAGCCGAGAATGGGAAAGTCGTCTGCTGAGTAACAGAAATAATCGACGCAAGGTCACCAGGGTCGAACTTGATCTCGCCAGCTCTCCTGGTGCAGGTGACCGCGCTCCACCCACCCCGAGCCCGTCCCTCTACGTCACAGGTGCGGGACAGGAGCGCCGGCCACCCCCCCCGTCCCTTCTGAGCATGCGCGGGAAATGAGGCGCAGGCGCGGCGCACGCGCAATAGGCACGGCGGTACCTCGAGCGCCCGCGTGGGGTCGCGCAGGGCCGCTCACCCGCCGGCGTCCGGCATGACGGGCCGGCCTCGCGCTGCCGCCCCCGCCTCGCTGCAGCGCCATGGAATGCCTGAGGAGCCTGCCCAGGCTCCTGCCGTGCGCAGTGGGGCTGCCCCGACGCAGCCTGTGCGCTCTGTCCTGGGGCTGGACCTCCGGGCGCGCCGCCGGACTCCTCGGCGGGAGCTGGGCCCCGTCGCCGTGCGGACCCCGCGGGCCCCGCCTGGCAGGTACGGCCGCTGGCCCGCGGTGACCTCAGGCCTCTGCTCGCCCGCCCGCCCGCCGCTCGTCCCCCGGGCCCGACCCCCGGCCGGTCCTCGTTGTCCCCCGTGCAGAGCTCTCCGCCCGAGTGCTCCGGGCAGCTTGGGTTTTAAAGCCAGTTTCACCCTTAGTCGTCAAAATTGGGCTCATAAACCCGAAACATTTGCCTTAGTTTCTCTTGCCTGCTTCCTACCGCTTCCTCGCGGGCGCGGTGACTTTTGTCCAGGTAACGGGTGAGAACGTTCTTGAAAGGGAGACTTCGTGGTAAGAGCTGCTTGAAGATCCGGCGTGGTTTTCCAGTGCCGCGCACAGCCGGGGGTCGGGTGAGGCCTGGAGGACGCGGATTTAGGATTTTTTCACCATTAACGTTTCCACGGATGGGAGGTGTTACTGATATTGCCGAGAAACAAGCGGCATTAAAGTGGTGGCTTCTCACTGCTGCAATGTCGTCGGATAAGTGTTCTCAGTTGTTCCCCCAGCGCAGCCCAGCACCCCTCCTTCCCAGCTCAGTGAGGAGCCTGAGCGGGGGCCATCCCAGGTTCAGCCCATCTAATGTTTTAGGACATTGAGATCCACAATCTCATCCCGGTAACGCTTCGTGCACCGTGCGACTGATCAGCAATTGCTGATTTCCGCTCTGTCGCTCACCTTGGCTCAGCTGACCCTTAGCGCGCAGTTTGTATTTTGCAAAAGGGTAACGAGCCTCAACTGCTAACCCACTCCACGAGTCACTGAAAGCACGTAACGGGAAAGAGTAAGGGCAGAACCGAGCATGTGTCTGCACGTTCTGTGGAGTCAGCGGGATTACTGTGGATGCATAAAACAATTGGTAGTGTTTTTACACCGCCACCCACTCCCCTTGTGTTTATTATTTTGAACAGTGTTTTTTGTTAGAGACTAAATTTAATTGACAGTACTTCGGAGCTCACCTGATCTCAATCTAATCACATATTTTAAATTTATTTTCAAATAAAGAATTATCTTCGTTCCAGTTCACTGAGGTCTGCATTCCACTTCAGTTGGCTGTTTTATAAGTAGCAACAATAAAATGTGTCTGTGGACAATAAGTTGATGCAATGAAGTCAAGTCTGTAGGTTGCATAATTTACAGGTCAAGTAAAAGCCCTGACGTTGGAGCGCAGAAAGGCCTGGAGAACCTGGGGTCTGTTTTTTAAAATGTATCTACCAATATAATTTGCACGAACAACCTTTTAAAATTACACACACAGAAAAAATGGACTTTTTTTTGTCAGAGAACACTGTACTGTCAGAGAACACTGTTTTTGTCAGAGAACACTGTACTGTCAGAGAACACTGTTTTGTCAGAGAACACTCTCTGACAGGAGAGCGTCTGACATGAGCCCGTTAATCCATCTGTTAATCCAACTCCGATAATCATAAAAGGGTCGTTGAAATCCATAATTATTCTACTGCCTCACCTAAGCCGTTTAAAAAATCACTCCCTCTTAAACCTAACATAATCACCTACCCATATTAAAATGCACGAGTGAGTCTGTTTTTTCTCTAGGAAAAAGATTTAAAGATAACAATAGTTTGCAGACCACCTGCTATGAGCATTGTAGCTAAGCTACATGTGAAAACCAGTCATGATTACAGGGAATTCTCTATTCATTCTTCAGGTGAAATGCACCAGTTGAGGACATCTGATGCCTCTCAGGCCACGTTAGCCAGTGTAGCCCCAGTGTTTACCGTGGTGAGTATGTGTGGTTCACTTGATAACTTACGGCAAGTACTTCTCACACTCGCTAGGTCAACGGGGTTGGACTGGTTGGCCGAGATTTACTTATTTTTTGCTTTATAATCATTATGGTTGTGAGTCTTGGTGTCTGTGTTTTGCTTAGTCAGTGAAACTTCGCCAATGACTCGAGCCCTTCTGTAGTACCAGAGCAGGTTGTCTGAATCACAGTGCAGCGCTTCCGCCCCGGGCACTGCCACGCCCTGGAGATGTCACAGGTTCTGTCCCAGACCACCACAGTAACGCTAGTGCTGCAGCAAAGCAAATCATCTTTTTGCTCGTGGATGGTCTTGCCATCAATTTGTAAAATACACGTCTGTGAGGTGTAATAAAGCAAAATGCAATAAAACAAGACCTGTCTGTACTCTGGACTTCCTTTGAATCTATTAAGTTCTTCAAGCCCGTTAGCCATGGAAGGGCTTGTCCTGTGCTGCACCACATGACCTATGCGGAAGCGCTTGGAAGGCAGCACAGCGCAGTATTCAGGAGTGTGTGCTTTAAAGGGCATGGCCTCTGCCACTCTGAAATGGTTCAGGAAAAGAACAAAATAACAAGAGGGATGGGTATCACACACGTATTTAGAAAAATAAGGCCATTGGGGCAAAGTATTAACAAAGAATAAGTAGGTCAGTTATATGGGAATTGGTTGTAATGTTTTTGCATCTTTTTTGTAGGAAGTTTAACTTAAAAAATGTGTGTTGGCTCCGAGCCAGCGTTCCTAAATTCTTATCTCAGCCCTATCTCTTACTATTAAGTGGGTGGACTTGGACAAGTTATGATGACATTGTGCCTTAGTTTTCTCATCTGTAAACTAGGGATAATGTTACCTACTTTATAGAATTGCTGTAAGGTTTACATTCACTCACGTGTGAAACCCTTAGAATAGTGCTTCACACACGGTAGCATTCACTAGATGTTAGGCATTATCATTGTTATTTAGGGTTATTAACATATGACCTTTTTTTCATAAACTCTATATATGTACACAGAATAGCCCCAGAATATGTAAAAGTTATCACTGTTATCCAGTGTTCCAAAGATTGGCCAGTTTGCTACACAAGAATACAAAAATCAGATGCTAAATATTGAAAGCAGGTTCTTTGCAGGTGAAATCATTGTCCACCAAGAGCAGTTAAGAAAATCAGTTGATGCTACTTGAAATAATGAGACACTAGAAAGTGAGCTATTCAGCTCACTTGTAATGTGAGTTCCATTACAAGGTAAACATTTTAAGAAATCGTAGTTTGTATGATCATATTTTTTCAAATCAGGAAAATCCCGTTAAATTGACAGCTAAATATTGAGATGCAAAAATATTCAGTACATGAATTTGGAAGTGGAAGAGAGGCTGCGAAGGAGAGCGTCTGACATGAGCCCGTTTAACAGGAAAAGTCTGAAAGACAGCTAGTGGTAAAATACTCGCACGGTGCTCTCGAAAATTTGTCATTTCAGGTGATTAGTTTTATTTTACTCACCTTTATTTTCAACTTTTTGCAGCAGATAATACGTATTTGTGAAGTTTAAGGAGGAAAGCTAGTCTGTATTACACAAAACACAAAGCTTCCTTAGGCGTGAAGCCCTCTTCAGCAACGATGGCTGCGGTACTCACTGTGTCTTCATACCGATGTCATCTTTGCTGATGAGCACCAAGCTGGAATGCATGTTGTGGGGTTCTGTCGTGTTGCTGGCACAGCGTGCATACTTCCATGGTCATACCTCTGGACTTGGGTTGCACCTACCACCACATCTGAGAGTATCTTTCCGAAAATGCATATTTGATAGTAATTAGTACAGCCCAGCACATCGTGACGTAGGAAATATCTGACATCTGCAAACTGGACTGTGGACAAGTATTGCAGAAAAATGTGTCCTCTGCTTTACAGGAGGTACGTGCATTTTCTGCATCGTGTCCTCTCTCCAAACTGTCAGAAGAGGTCTTTTCTATAAATCTTAATCGATTTGACAATGCCCCCCAGAGGACCTCAGAGCCTCCCTAGACACTCAGTCACCAGATGAGCCCCAGTCGATCGGAAGGACAAGGGATAGGAAGCGAACGCGGGCAGCGTCAATGTCTCCTCGTCAACAGGAGCCCTTGCGGCCGGGCCCCTGTGCGGCCGCTCGGCTGCCAGGGTGGCTGAGGCCTGCCTGCGCCCAGAGCCCCTGGCCCCCAGTCCCCAGCGGCGCCGCCTGGACGCAGGCCCAGGGCTTCTCACGGCGTCCAGTGCCAACTCCCCGTCGCTGGCATTTTTCTAAGCAGTGTTGCCTATAAAGCACTAACGTAACACAACTTTATCACATTTCCAAGAACGAACGCAAACGTGATCCACGTCAGACTGTCGGGCAAGGGAAAGGGTTTTTCTTACCCCTCGGCTCAACCGACTGGAGCCGAAAGAAGGGCAGTGTGGCTCCGTCCGCATTTCCGTGGTTGAGACATCACGGCGCCCTATGGCGCAACGCCACAAACGCGCGCTCACCTGCAAGGAAATAATACTTTGCTTCTGTTGCCTCTCTCCAGACGAAATTCGACAAAGACGGAAAGGTTACTTCTTTCGGTGAGTATCTCTGCGCTGCTTCTGAGTCGCCTTTTTCAATCAACGAACGTGTGAATCTGACCCAGGTGGCAAAACGGCAGCGCTGCGGCTGGAGCGCCCTGCGCGGGTGCGGGGCCTCTCGGGTGCGGGGCGGCGGCGCCCGGGCCGCCCCTGGCCTCCCCGTGGCCGCCCGCGCCCTGCCGGAACGTCCAGGGTGTGAGAGGCGCGGGACACCCCTCCCTGGGCCTGTCCACGGAGCCGCCCCCCCAGCCCCCCGTCGGTCCCTTCCGAGGCGCGGGGAGGCTCAGGGCCCCGCAGCCCGCGCTGCCGCCGAGCCCCTCCCGGCACGTGGCGGGGGTCCTCGCTCAGCAGCTCGGTGGCTCCGCCGGGGGGGCCACGTGGGACCCCACGCGCCGGGGCAGCCGCGTCGGCCTCAGGCGGGGCCCCGCGGGAGGGGGCCGTTCTCATCTCATGTTCGTGGAAGAGGAAAGGAAATCGGACGTGCTCTCCACAGACTTAAAGTGTTGGAGATGGAGGCGTAGTGAGAAAAAAGCAAAGTGCAGTTCCGTACGACCCGTTAAGGAAAGGGGACGGCCCCAGGGCCGGAGGTCCACGCGGCGGGCGGGCCAGGACCCTTCTGGGCAGTTCCGCGAAGCTCGGGCGGGAGGGGAGCAGTTAGGGCTCCACCGGTCCGGCCGGGCGCCCCCCGAGGCGGAGCGGGGCGGGGGCCCCTGCGCTGCCGCCCGGCGCCCTTCCCGCGGAACGTCTCTCCACAGAGAGGAAGAAGACCGACCTGTACCAGGAGCTGGGCCTCCAGGCCCGCGACCTGCGCTTCCAGCACCTGGCGAGCATCAGCGCCCGGAACAACCGCATCATCCTGAGGATGGAGGTGAGGCCGCGCGGGGCTCAGGCAGCTCCGTGGCCCGCGGGCCGGCGACTCCGCGCGGCTCCCGGGCGGCCCGGGAACGAGCCTCGGCTGGAGCGTCCGCCTGGACGGCCGGCGCGGCCCCGTGACCCCGAGCGAGCGCGCCCGCGAGGCCCGCGTTCCGCACGCAGCCTCCGGCGGCAGGTGCTCGCCCACTGACCTGGGGTTAATAGAAAACGCAGTGGGAGACGGCAGGCAGCGTCCTCGCCCAAGCGACTTTCCCCGGGAGCCGGTCTGCCCTTCCGCTGTCGGCCGCTGGCCCCTGGGGGACAGAAAAATAGGGGATAAAACCAGTTCAGCAGAACTCTGATTGCATAAATGGCAGGTGCATAACTGTTCACTTTATAATTTTTCCATATAAAATTTTTCATCATGTTGGAAAAAATGTAAAACCTAAGACCCTCTAATTTTTATATCGCTGATACAGTGGCCACAGGCCACCCTTCAGTGTTACTCTTCTGACAGGAAAGACTCCAGTTTTCTTTTTAAATTTCTAATTTCATAGTGTTCCTTTTTAATGTAATTTTTCAAAATTCAAAAAATTTTAAAATTACAACTGACACATAATATTTTATTAGTTTCAGGTGTGCAACACAGGGGTCAGACATCTATGTAATTCACAGAGTGGTCGCCCCTTAAGTGGTGTGCCCCGCGCCCGTGTGCCACCAGATGCAGTGTTACAGGACTGACTGCGTTCCCCATGCTGCCCTGCGCCCGCGGCTGCTCTAGTAGCAGGCGGTTCGCACCTTTTCATCCTTCCCCTCTCACATCTGTGGCCTCACACCCCTCCCACCAGCAGCCATCAGTTTGTTCTCTGAGTTTCTACATTGTTTTTTGGTTTTTATAGACTCCATATCTAAGAGAAACCATACAGTATTTGTCTCTGTCTGACTTATTCCACTCACCGTAATGCCCTCTAGGTCCATCCTTATTGTCGCAATCGGCAAGATTTCCTTCTTTTTTATGGCCGAGTATATTATATTGCACGCATGTGCCACATCTTCCTCTGCCCACGGTCTCTCAGGCTGCTTCCGTAGCTTGGCTATTGGAAACGACGCTGCACTCAACGTGAGGGGGCCGACATCTTCTCCAATTAGTGTGTTTGTCTTCTTCGGATATATTCCCAGAAGTGGAATTAGTGGGTCATAGGCAGATCCATTTTTAGTTTTTTGAGAAAACCCCATACTGCCTTCCACAGTGGCTGCCCCAGTCTGCATTCCCACCAGCGGTGGACGAGGGGTCCCCTTTGTCCACGTCCTCACCAGCACTTGTTTGTGGATTTATTGATGACCACTCTTGACAGGTGTGAGGTGATATCTTGTTGCGGTTTTAATTTGCACCTCTCGGATGATTAGTGATGTCGAACATCTTTTTATGCACTTACTGGCCATCTGTATGTCCTCTTTGGAGAAATGTCTGTTTGGGTCCTGTGCCGCTTTTTTTTTTTTTTTGTAATCTTTATCTGAGGATATGTTTATTGATTTTTAGAGAGACAGAGAGGGAGGGAGAGGGGAGGGAGGAGGAGGAGGAGAAAAGGGGGAGAGAGAGAGAGAGAGAGAGAGAAAGAAAAGAGAAAGAAAGAAAGAAGGAAAGAAAGAAAAAAAAAAGGGAAAAAGAAAAAGAAAAAACACCCACTGGTTGCCTCCTGTATGCACCCTGGCCAGGGACGGAGCCGCAGCCGTTTGGCGCACGGGACCGCGCTCCAACCAGCCAAGCCGCCCGGCCGGGGCCCCCTCCTAACTGTTTACTGCCACACGCGGGTGTGGGACCGGCCTGCTCCGTGACTCTTCCCCTGCTACCAGTCTCCTCACGGCTCCTTTCCATCCTTAGTTACAGGACTGTGCTCGGCGAGGCTTGCGGCAGCTCTCGGGCGGGTGGTTCTGTGATTTAGTTGTAACTTTGATGTCATGGGAGGAGGCGAGCACAGTGTGAACCTGTGTCACTGTCTGAAACGGAAGCCCATCAGGTTCTAAATTAGAGCTTAATCTGATGTTGTATCTGCATAATTTAAATTAGCTTAGTATGTTTTGGTGATATTTTGAAAAACAAACATTACCATTTTGGCCAGACTAATCATGATTAAACTTTAAAATGCACCAAATATGTGACTTTAAGGCCTGACCTTGTTTCCTTTATCCCCGGTTTTCACCGTGATTACCCTGAGGTCGTAACAAATATATAATTCGTTGAATTGTAGTGCTGTTGAAAGTGAGTTCAAGGTATCAAGACGTACATATATTTTAGGCTTTCTTCCTTTAAAAAAAAAAAGTGTAAAAGAAATGAACAGTTTAGGCTTAATCCAGACTTAAGAGAATGTTAAAGCTTGTTTTATGGATGTTGTTTTTTCTACAGCCTGATAATTTGCAAATATGTGTGTGTGTACATATACCTCCTTTTTTTCCCCCTGCAGTTTTTGAAAGCCGTGATAACTCCAGAGTGTCTCCTGATACTAGATTACCGTAATTTAAATCTGGAGCGGTGGCTGTTCCGGGAGCTCCCTTCGCAGCTGGCGGGGGAGGGCCAGCTGGTCACGCACCCTCTGCCCTTTGAGTTCAGGGCCATGGAAGCGCTTCTGCAGTACCGGGTAAGCTCGCTCACGCGGGCTCTCGCGCCCGTTCTGGTTTAGCGTGCTGCCGAGCGGGAAGACAGCGCGGTGGTATTGAAAGGCCGTGTGGTTCTGTAGATCAGCACGCTTCAGGGGAAACTGAGCGCGTTGGAGCCCCAGATCCTGGACACGTTGGAAGCGTTAGTGGACCCCAAATACTCCTCTGTGGACAGAAGCAAACTGCACATCTTACTGCAGAATGGCAAAAGGTAAACGGCCGCCTTACACCCCGTCAGCTCTCACAGCGAAGGGCTTGGCATAGACTCCGACACACATCGCTGTGCTCACTGCCTCTTTTTAAAATACCGGCTGCCCTCGCTCATGGCAGTGACCTTCTGTCAGCGCCGTCCGGGCGGGAGAGCGGCCTCGGCAGGCTCTGTGCTGGGGGTGCAGAGCGACACGGCAGGCACGCTGGGTGCCCCCGGTGAGGCAGCTGTGGTTGGGAAGTGGTTCTTAGTCTGCACGTTTCACACACGGTCGTTCACCGCGAGTGTGCAAGTGGGTCAGAAAGCGGTTTGTGCGGCGAGGTGTGCCTGCACGTTCCCGGCGGTGACCCCTTCTGTGCCCCGCCCTCCCAGCCTGTCCGAGCTGGAGACAGACGTGAAGGTGTTCAAAGAGGCCCTCCTGGGGATTCTGGACGACGAGGGGCTGCTGGAAGAGCTCTGTCTCACCAAGTGGAGCGACCCCGATGTCTTGTGAGTGTGCGCCCCACCCTGCCGCCTCGCTCGGGCTCGGCTGCATCCCCTCTTGGCGGCACTTTTCACAGACCGCAGGACACTTCTGTCTCGTGTGACGTTAGAAGTCATTTCCTCTTCCAGGCCCACTCTAATCCCGTGTTTACTTCTCAAATACTCCGAGTATCTCATTTTCGTCCTCTGCAGTCCTGTATCAGAAATTAATGTACCTTTGTAACGTGCGTAGTTTACACAGCCCGCCCAGACTTTTAAGCATTATCTCTATTCTGACAGATAAAAAGGGCTTTTCTACCAGAAAGGTCTGGTGGCAGAAACTGGAGCACACCTGTCCCGCTCGTTCGCTTGCCGAGCGTCTGCTGGGCGGGCAGTTCAGGGCGCGGCTGAGGCCTGGTGTCACTGGCGATTGTCCGTGGGCAGGGCCTGTGTCCACCTGAGGAAGGAAATGCTGTGTGTGCATTTTGAGTCTTTGGTTTTCAGTTCCCCGATTGGTGCTACTTTGTACCACTTTATCGGCACTCACACGTCGCATTTTCCCGTCACTGGTAGTGCAGTGGGCTCGCCAGCCTGCCCAGGACAGGCGCCCATGCCTGGGACTTGCCCAGGCTCAGGGACACCGCCACCCACAGGCCGGCCCCAGTCACGGACAGATGAGAGGTGCATGTGCTCGCCGGTGGCCTAGTACCATCTGCCGATTCGGGGGCGTGGGTCCTGAGTGTGTGGCGCTCAGCGGGGTGCGCAGGTGACGTGAGCGCTTGTCATTGGAGTGAGCAGAGCAGCACCGGCATCGACCATGCGGAGGAGATGGAGCTGCTGCTGGAGAACTGCTACCGGCTGGCGGAGGACCTGTCCCACGCGGCCCGCGAGCTGCGGGCGCTGATCGACGACTCCCAGAGCGTCATCTTCCTCAACCTGGACAGGTGGGCGCTTCCGTCAGGTGGTCCGGCGCGAAGGGAGGCCCACCCCTCAGCCCTCAGTGCTGCGTGGCCGTGTGACCTCTAAGGCCTGGGCTCAGTCCCCGTGTCCCCAGTGGCTCCTCGGTCCCCTGCTGTGTGTCGCGGGCTCATCTGATCTCCTTGCCGTCGCTGCAGCCACCGCAACGTCATGATGAGGCTGAACCTGCAGCTGACCATGGGGACCTTCTCTCTCTCGCTCTTCGGGCTGATAGGAGTCGCTTTTGGGATGAACTTGGAGTCCTCCCTTGAAGAGGTGATACTCTGTTATTTCAATAAGCGAGGGTTTTTTTTTTTTAAGGCTTTGAAGGCTGCTCTGCGGTGGGGACAGCATAGCACAGACCTGGATGGAAAGAGTGGGGAGACCGGGACGGGATGTTGGAAGCAGAGGGGACCGCATGTGCGACGGAGGCGGGAGCGAGCAGGCTGTTGGGGACCAGGAGGTCCGAGTGGCCGGGAGGACAGAGTGTGGGGTCGTGCTCACTCGTAAAGCGCGGTGAGGGTTCGATTTCTTTTCTGCGGACGGAAACCTGTCGGAGGTTTCTGAGCGCAAGCCTGGATGGTCGGAAAGTTCAGAAGTAGCAGTGTCCGCCCGTGCAGTGGGGGCCGACCCCGAGCGTTCCAGACGGTGCTCCGAGGCCTCTCTGGAGTCGCCGGCCCCCGTCTTCCTCCCGCGTCATCTTGGTCACAAACCTCGTTTTTATGTGCATGAGTCACTGTCCGAGTGGACGCACTTTACACGCAATGCCGCTTCCCCAGAAGAAAGCAGTGGGCTTTCGGCAGTTCCCTTCTGGTCCCTTGGGCCGCCTTAGAAGCCCTGGGCAGCGGGGGCTCGGGGACCAGCCATGCGCCCCGCCTGCCCCCGCAGACCTGCGCTGTGCTCCCCGCAGGACCGCCGCGTCTTCTGGTTGCTCACCGGCGTCATGTTCCTGGGCAGCGGCCTGGTCTGGAGGCGGCTGCTGTCGTTCCTGGGGCGGCAGCTGGGGGCGCCTGCACCCCCTGTGGTACGGGGGCGTGGGGCCCGGCGGGAGGGCGGGGCGGTCGCAGCCTGGGCCCCAGTCACCCCGGCCCATGTCCCACCTGTCAGCTGGGTGGGCCTCCCCCCTCGTGTGTCAGCAGGGGGAGTTAAGGGTGACGACGCGTGGGAAGCACTTATGAGCAGTGTCCGGCCCATGACAAGTTAGAAATTCTTCCTTCGTGCCCAGCATGTGACACCTCCAGACAGACACTAGCAGCCCCCGACCAAGGCTGGAGTGTGGACACGTGGCGTCCACTCGCAAGTGGCCCCCGGGGCGGGCACCCTTCTGCACAGTTGCAGGTGGGGTCACTGACTGGAGCCTTCTCTCCTCAGACAGGTACAGACTAACACACTGTTTCCGGCTTTCTGCAGGTGGCCCCGTTACCCAGGAAGACCCTGCGAGCAGACAGGACGACAGACGTGAGACACAGCTTCCGGCCGGACGCACAGGGGCCCAGCAGGAGTGTCCTCCCAACCCGGTGAACACGCAGTCTTGTGTGTCGCAGGAGAAAGCACCGACACTTAACTTACGCTGTCTGATGACGAAACACGGCGATGAGGGTCCCAGGGCTTAGTCGCCTTTTCAGAATTCTGAGTAAACCAAAGTACTTGCTTTGTGAAAGGCCAAAATTCTATTTTCTACCAACTTAAAGAGCTCTTTTTATAGACGTGTGAGACATGGAGGGGTTAATTTAATGATAGGTGGTTGTATAGATTTTATTTTATATATATTGAGAAAAGAAGTTTTAGGCGCAGCACATCCAGGAAACTGGACAGACCCCAGCGTGAGGCCACGTGGCCACGGCTCCCAGACTGGGACCCTGTCCTCGGGAGCCTCCTTACTCCCAGGCGACTGGCCAGCCAACGAAACGCAGTCAGCCTTACACCAGACTGGCGGCTTGTGCTTTGAACCCATAACCTCATCTTCTTGTATTTGCTCCATTTTTACAGAAGGTGAAGAAAAAGAAGGGAATGATCATTTAACATCCGCTTTAGATGGAGTCCCATCAATTAAAGTCTGTGGGCGTGGAGTTGAAGGGGGGAATTTGTCCCTGCTCTGTAGCGGCTTTGGTTGCCCCCGGACCTGTAGGCGGAGGTGTCAGCAACTCCCTAGAATGAAACCGTGGCCCCCGCCCTTGTGTCCCCTGCTCAGGCCGGCAGGCGGCTTCCTAAGCAGGAGGGCAAGAAGCGCTGCGTCTCCAGTCCCTTTTGTTCCCACAGCCAGAGCTCTGGGGTCAGAACAAGTGGCTGACCCCGACCGGTCACAGCGCAGCTGTCCTCCTCGACGTCTTGCGTGCCCGGGAGACAGCGCACCCCCTGCCCGTCCACAGCGGGCGTCGTCGTAAAGGCATATGTGTGGGGCGCTGACACCGTGAGGCCGTGTCGGGAGGGGGAGCGGCACAGGGGGGCCGCTGCCCAGGGAGCGTGGCGATGGGAACGGAAGTGCTGCCCAGTAGCCCATCTGAGAAGAAACGGGTGAGGCTCTCCGCCCTCGGCCGCGGCCGTGAGCAGCCACGAGAGGGAAGTGGGGGCCGGAGGAGCCGCTGGGCCGGACGGACACCACCCTCTGGCATCACAGGTCTGGGGGATAAGATTTCACAGGGCACTCCGCTGCTAATTTTGGTCTTACTGCTGTAAAATAATAAATACTTAACCGTGATAAAGAATTGGTTGCCCAGAGAGACTTTGGTTTGACTATGATCATAGACTGGGTTTGGTCTCTTTCCTTCTGGTGTTGGTTTGTGGCTTGGGGTAAAGTAATTGAGTTGTCTCGTCAGTAAAAGGGAAAATTGCGCACCTACCTCGCAAGTCTGACACGGGAACACGCTGACATGGC
>PVJD01017923.1:0-16099 GCA_004026545.1 Mormoops blainvillei | reverse complement strand
GGCAGATGTCGTAGATGGCTTCGTTGTCCACCATGAAGGCACAGTCCGAGTGCTCCAGGGTGGTGTGGGTGGTCAGGATGGAGTTGTAGGGCTCGACCACAGCTGTGGACACCTGGGGGGCTGGGTAGATGGAGAACTCCAGCTTGGATTTCTTGCCATAGTCGACAGAGAGCCGCTCCATGAGGAGTGAGGTGAAGCCAGAGCCGGTGCCCCCCCCAAAGCTGTGGAAGACCAGGAAGCCCTGAAGTCCTGTGCACTGGTCAGACTGAAAGGCAAGAAAGAGAAAAAGCAATGTAGGTGGCAAGGGGCCTGAGGAACTCTATCTCCGGCTCCACAAAAGCCTAAATATCTCATGAGCCAGGGCAAAGACTAATGAGTATCCCATAGCAACAGCATGCTCTGGAACATGTACGATTAGAGATGACGACCTGAAAGAGATCTGGAAAAAGAAATATTCCTGACCATTGGCATCATCTCAAAAGCTGCCTCCCTTTCACACCAGACTCTCACCAGCTTGCGGATCCGGTCCAGTACTGGGTCAATGATCTCCTTGCCGATGGTATAATGACCACGCGCATAGTTGTTCGCGGCATCCTCTTTCCCAGTGATGAGCTGCTCTGGGTGGAAGAGCTGCCGGTACGGGCCATTCCGGATCTCATCTGCAAGGGCATAAACCACATTGTCAGGGCCCAGACCACAAGGCTGTGCTCAGCAGGGACCTCCCTCCCTCACTGTGGTAGCTGCAGACAGATATGTGGAAGAGCTCATCCTTCTGCCAGTCTGAGATACCAGTGTGTGAGGAACCCAGACCTGCTGTCCAGGCCAGGCTACGATTAGATTGCCTTCTTTAGATTCAAACTGGGTGAGGAGTTTTCAGGGCCAGAAAAGCCAGGTCTAGACACTGGCTCTCCAGGAAGGAGCTTAGAGTCACTCTCCACTCCCCTCAATTCCATCCCCTTGTTTCTCTCACCAATTACAGTGGGCTCCAAATCCACAAAAACTGCTCGGGGCACATGCTTTCCAGCTCCGGTTTCACAGAAGAAGGTGGTAAAGGAGTCGTCTCCCCCACCAATGGTCTTGTCACTGGGCATCTGCCCATCAGGCTGAATCCCATGTTCCAGACAGTAGAGCTCCCAGCAGGCATTGCCCATCTGGACACCTGCCTGCCCCACATGGACTGAGATGCATTCACGCTGAGGGATAAAGAGAGGGGACACAGCATAAGCCCCGCATCCATAAGTCCTCATTTCATAAACCTCTCTCCCACCTTATCGCCTACCAGCTAGAATGACTCAGGTGGCAAAAGTGGAG
Source organism: Mormoops blainvillei (assembly GCA_004026545.1). NCBI lineage: Eukaryota > Metazoa > Chordata > Mammalia > Chiroptera > Mormoopidae > Mormoops > Mormoops blainvillei. Next base: position 14,788 of record PVJD01017923.1, on the reverse strand, counting down.
GCTTGGGGCTGGAAAGAGGTCAGAAAAGGTGGCAGCCTGCCCCATCTCCCCAGCATAGGACTACCCAGCTGGAGGCACCCAGTAGGGCAGGCCAGCCTCTTAGCCTACTTCCCCACGGGGACCTTGTCAAGTAAGAGCTGTGGCTTCACATGACCCTGCCACATTCATAAGATACTCAGGGAGGATGGAGAGGGCAAGTGCACATGAGACCAGCAGAGACTGCAGTAACTGAGACAAGGACAGGCGACTTTTCAGCTGTTCCCAATTTCTGCTCCCGCAAAACCAGCTTCTCCAGAGCCTGAGAAAAGGCAGGTGTTCCAGGCTTGTGAGTTTATAGCTAGAGACCCCCACTCGATTAACCCTTTGCTTTGAGGATGACCCACTAGAATTTCATATAACGCTTTTTCCCTTTTCTGTGGGCTACAGAGGTATCTCAGCTTTCCAGTCTGGCATCAATTGACCACAGTGCCATCGGGATGCCCTCTCCCCCACCTTTAAATCCCATCTGGCTCTGGAGATCAATCCCATCTGGCTCCTCTTCCCAACCCTACCCCACCCCCCTCAGGAAAATAGCGATAATGCTGGTGAGCGCCCAGGGCACGTGCGGGCAATAAGGGTTATGAGCACTGGGACTGTAGCTGCCCTAGGCCAGTCCACGCCAGTCTGAAAGTAACCCCTGAAGCGCCAAAGTGGCGCGGAGTCTTCCCTGACCAACACCGAAATGGCGGGGTGACGGCTTCCAAATACTCAGAAAAGGAAGCGGAACCTGCGGTGAGGCCCCAAAGGTAACCCGCCTTGCCCCGAGCAGGATGAGTGCCATCCGGCACCCGGGCCCTGTATTTGCCCCTCTTCCAGATTCTTTACAATTACATCCCAGCGGAAAGCGGGGATTGGATTTCGGCCCCCGTTCCTGGGCTATAAATACCACCCCCTACACACACCTCTTTCCCCTCCCCCCAACCTGGCCCGGGCCCGAGCTCCCGCTCAGCGACAGCTGTCTCTGCCCGTCCGCGCAACCGGGCTCAGGCTGGAGAGGGGCCGACCCGCCTCACGAGACCGAACCCCATTCCTGGCTCAGAAGCGGGGTGCTGAGTCACGGTGTAGGGAGACCGTGGGTAGGAGGGATGCACGCACAGTCGGAGGAAAAGGGGATGCTGCACCAAGTAACCTGACCCCCTTCCACGTTCCTGTGCCAAGCATGTGTTCGGTCAGTTCCAGGGACTTGGGTGTGGGGGAGGCTGGCGGCGAGGGCAGCCAAGTGGGTCTCCCCCTCCCGCGGAAACTGGGCGCAGGACTGCGTGTCGCCCCTCACGCGGATTAGGGCACAAATGCTTGGTGGAGCAGGAGGGGATTTCCAGGAGGGCTCCTCTTTGCTAGTGAAGAATCCCACTCCACTCACCCTCCTTCCCTAGCCTTCGAAAGTGGACAACACAGCTCGGCCAAAGTCAGTAGGACGGTGTGGGGGTGGGGGTGGGGGTAATGCAAACACCCTCGCACCTCCTCGAGACCCGGAGAGCCAGATGGAGGTCCCCGAGCATTTCGGGAGGAAGCGTCCCTGAAGGAGAGGGTCAATGAGGGGACCGACAAGATCACGGTGGGGCCGCACTCACCATGGTGAGTCCGGACGGTGGGTCTCACGTAGAGTCCGGGTGACGGGTCTCAGTGAGAAGTGCGCTAGCTGCACTGCCGCACCGCTCTTATATGCAGGGGCGGGGCCACGCGCTCTGCTCTTCCACTACAGGCTGAGCGGCCCGGAGGCCGCGCCCCCAAGGGACAGGAGTCTCTGAGAGGTGGGGCCCGAGCTGGTCCCCTCCCCCACAGAGTCCCTCACCTGTCGGACGTGCCTTAAGAGTAGCAAACCAGGGCTTATAGCCTCGTTCTTGGTTTTGAGCCGACACTCCGGGCTCTCGAGCTCAGTTGCAGGTACTCAGGGCGCGGTGCCAGAGCGCGCCTCGCCTGCACCTGCGTCATGGGGACGCCGGTCCCTCAGGTGTTCTGACTTAGGCCGGATGCCATAGAGGCTGTTCTTCCGACGTGGCTGCAGGAGGCCTTCACGGGTGCCCTTCCCTCCCCGCCTCTCTGGAGGCTCCAACAGGCTGTCCGGCTCCGGCGGGTCCTCTAGGAACCCCTTGCGGCTGCACACCGCCTGCCGGTCCCCAGCCGGGACGGCTGGCCTTCGCCAACGCCTGTGGGCGGCCGAGGACCGCGGGCTGCACAGCCTGAGCCCCAGTGTGCGGATCCCTTAGAATGCCCCGCCGAGCTGAGCCCCGCAGCCTGTCTGCGAGGGCCGACCGGGAGAATCTGTCGCGGTTCGGCCGCTGCCCGACGAATAGTGGCCTCGTCATCAGCGCCGTCACTATCAGCTAACTCCTGCCACTATAACCGACCCGCTTTCCTGCGGCCAGAAGCGCCGGCGCTCTGGACTGAAGTCCTTAGGACCTGGATTTGCATCCTGACTGCTCTACGTGACCTTGGGCAAGTGCCTTAACGTTACTGAGTCCTTGGCTTCTTCATTGGTGAAAAGGAGACGATTCCAACCTGAAGGCATTGTTGTGAAGTATCAAAATGTTTGTTGACGCTGAAGAGGCAAAAAGGAAAGGAAGATTCTGATATCGTGGCCGATTTTGACTTTCACATCCTCTTCTGTCCCTCGGCCTGTTGGCAGGAACTGCGACCTGCATCTTAACACCTTCGGCACACAGCTGGAGACCTTAGGCAGAAACTGTTCCTTCTTTCTATGTTTCATTTCGATTTCTCCAAGAATGAGCATTTCAATCTGCTTCTGTTTTACCTTAGGTCCCTTACATTTTCTAGCTGTCTCCCTTCACTGGGGAAATTCATCAGGAAGTGCCCCATGGGCCCATGGACACACCCTTAAGAAACCTGTCTCCCAAGCTAGTCACTTGGAAAGGATTCACTTGCCTCTCCTACCAGTGTTTCCCAGGGCCAGGGCTATCTGACAACACAACACAGTAGGATAAAATAACTAGCATGGCAACTTTCTATCAACAAAATAGCTAATCGACACCTTACTTAGGCAAGGCATGGAAAGGAATACAGTGAAATATGACAAGGTCTCTCTTCCCAGTGGACTTGCCATCTGCTTGGGAGAACAAGACTCATTCATAAAAAAAGAAAACTGACAAGGGCATAGAGTGAGGCTGCTTTGGGAAATGGGGTCATGGTCTCCACAGAGCAAGAACCCTTGGTGATTACAGAACACATGGCCTCTTGCAGACCTTCCCTGGCTCCCTTTTCCCCTTGTGCACCCTTGCCCCAGCAAAATGAACATCGAACAAGATTTTAGCTTAGGTAAAACCCTAAACCTCTTTGACGTTCAGATTCAGGTTCTTCATTTGTAAAACTGGTGTAACTTCAGATTATGAGGACCAAGTGAATTTAGGAATGTGTACGGACATAGCAAAGCACTGGATTCTTAGCTACCTGGATTCTTAGAGCATTTTATTTGTTTATTTTAGTGCATGTAGCACAGCATGCTGCATTTATTTGTGTACATTTCCATCTTACAACGTAGCAAAGTGGTTGAAGGTAAGGACTCCGTCTTATTCATCTTTGTGTCCTTAGTTTTTAGCATGGTGCTAAACACATGGTACGCATTTGCTGGGTATGTGTCAGATTAATTGTTTCACTTCAGAGATGGGACTAAAATTAGAGCAGAAGTCTAAGAAGCCAGAGGTTACAAATTGGCAGCCTCGAAACCAAATTCCCTCTCAGAAATGTTTTGTTTGGCCCCCACACTGTTAACTCCTGTAATGGTTAGAATATGAAAAAAAACAAAACAAAAACAAAAACGGGAATTGTTTTTGTGTTAGAGCATTTCCAAGACCACCCGTATGTTAGGAGATTAGCTAGAGGGACTCAAAGGACTCAGCATAAAATTGTACTCACAACTGAGGTTTATTACAGCAATGTAGGAAGGATGCACAACTGGATTGTAAAGGGAAAAGACACAAGGGGTGTCTGGATGAATCTATGCCCTCTCCCTCCCAAAATGGCTCACAAAGTGTATTCTTCCTTCCGAATGAAAATGGAACATTTCCCTGCAGTGTTTCTGCCCAGTGAAGCCCATTAGAGACTCTGAACTCAAGGTTTTTAATGAGTGCTGGTCACATAGACACCTCTGCCTAGCACATACTAAAATTCCAGACTCCTAGAAGAAAAGCAGGTGTTCAGCACAAACTACATCATTTACATTAACAATCTAGGTACAACGAATCATCATTGTCAGTTAACTGCTGATTGGGGACATCCCAAGAGCCAAGTTCCCAGATGCCAGCCAAGGGCCAACCTTGTAAGCAGGCCTTTTTAAGGATAGCAATCTTAGGTCTGCTATGTTGACTCTTTTCAGCAATCATATAAAAATGTAGATTTCTATATTTCAAGGAAAAGAATTAGAATGTCCGGCCATACTAGGCTTGCAGTGCCATTTAGCGACAGTGGTAGGCAGAATAACAGCCCTCTGAAGAGATCCACACCCTAATCCCCAGAATCTGTGACTGTGTTACCTTACATAGCAAAGGCTTTGCAGATGTGATTAAGGTGAAGATCTTGAGCCCTGGCTGGCGTGGCTCAATGGATTGAGCACCGGCCTGCAAACTGAAGGAAGGGCCGCTGGTTCCACTCCCGGTCAAGGCACATGCCTGGGTTGTGAACCAGGTCCCCATTTGGGGACCCGCAGGAGGCAACCATTCGATGTATCTCTGGCACATTGATATTTCGCTCCCTCTCTTTCCCCTTTCCTTCCCCCTCTCTAAAAATAAATAAAACACTCTTTTTAAAAAAAGATCTTGAGATGTGGAGATAATTCTGGGTTTTCTGGTTGGGCTCAGTGCAATCACAAGGGTTCTTATAAGGGGAAGAGGGAGGCAGGAGGGTCAGCGTCAGAGAAGGAGAGATCAGAAGCAAAGGTCAGAGTGATGTGGTTGTTGGCTTTCAAGATGGAAGGGAGCCATGAGTCAAGGAATGTGGGCAGCTTCTAGAAGATGGAAAAAACGAGGAACGGATTCCCCCTAGAGTCCCTAGAAGGAGGCAACCCTGTCAACACCTTGAGTTTAGCCCCATAAGACCATTTTGGGTGTCTGGTCTCTGAAACTGTAAAATAATAAATTTGTGTTGTGAGCTGCTACGTTTGTAGCAATTTGTTACAGCAGCACCAGGAGACTAATATGGCAACAAATGGAGCTGGGTTGTGGCTACCTTACAACAGGCAACAAGCTGCTCCAGTTCTCTCAGTCCACACCATTCTGTGTCTCCCTGGCACAGAAGACGAGTGTCTGTTACCATTGAATATCACATGCTCAGCCTACATTACACTTTTAAGTTATCCTGGCCAGGGTGGCAAGGAGTTTACAATGCCCGAGGAGGCCTTCTGGCAGGGAAAAGGGAGAGAACAAGGGGGCAGGGAGAAATACCCAAGGCGTGTAAGCGAAATGCAGGTTCTACTTCTGATTTCGTGTGTGTACACATGCACACACACTTGTGACTGAGTGCTTATGTTTTCAGAAAATATACAGATGCCTCTGAATTACAGCCATAAGCACTGGGTGGGTGTGTAAGTAATGGCCCATATTACCGGACTGAGAACTTTTAGACATTCACATGCATGGAGCAAGAAGATGATTCCAGGCATTCTTCGCTCTTCCCATTGAATCCTCTACCCTACACAGGTGTCCAGCAAGCCACACTCTCTTTGCATCTCTATCCCTCTTTCCTTTACCCATTGTTATCTCCATCTTCTCTCACCCCTTCCCAGAATCTCACACCTCCATCTTGGATCAGTGCAACAAGGTCCCCAAAGTTTCCAGTGTCTCCACTGACTCCATCTGAGAGAGGTGGAGCTGGGCCTTAGTGCACATCCATCCGTTGTTTTCAGACTGGAGCATCTACAAGCTGCCCTCCATCCCACAGCTCAACGTTCTAAAGGGACATCTCCTTGTCTGCTCTCCTCCCCACTCTCTATGCAAGCTTGGTTCCCATGCTCCACTGAGATGCTCTTGCCAGCTTCTCTAGTGTCCTCCATCGTTCCAAAGCCAAAGGTCACACCTCTATCTTCACCTTCCTCAGCCTCCCAGCTGTGTTTGACATGGTGGATCCTTCCTTCTTCTTTGAAACACCTCCTTCTTGGCTTCAATGGCACTCCCCTCTCCTGGATTTTGTCCTGATCACTCCCTCTTGGTGGTCTTTGATGGCTTATTTTTAAAGGGAGTTCCCATTGCTTCGTTCCAGGCTCTCTCCTTCCTTTGTTTTTGTCCCTGAAAAAGCAACTGTTGAAGGTGGGTGATGAGTATATGGGGTTTTATGATATTATTTCTACTTTAAGTGTATTTTAAAATATCCTTAATAAAAATATATAACATTTCTAGGGTTACTAAAAGGAAAAGACCTACAGTATCCAAACCATAGTTAAAGAATGGAATAACAAGAAAGAAATACATCTATATGCTGATGACTCTCGAATTTGTATCTCCATTTTGGACCTCTTCTCTGAACTTCAGATTCATGTGACTCTTGGCTTTCTTGGCATCACCACTTAAAAGCTCACTAGACATCTCAAAGTAGAACTCTCAGTACCCTCCCCCCACTCCCTGCCAGGCCTGCTTCTGTCCTAGGTTGATGAGTCTGAGTGAACAATGTTGCCTTCCACTCACATGCCTAAGTTAAAAACCTAGGATAATCAGGCATTCCTCTCTTTTCCCTCTCTCCTTCTCCTCTGTTATTAGTTAGAATTTTTTCTTTGGCTGCAAATAATGAAAAGCCTAGCTAACAGCAGCTTAAACAATGAGGATATTTATTATCCCACAAGAAATTTGAGTGTAGGGCAGTTCCAGGGATGACTCAGTGATGTAATCGATAACTCCAGTATTTCCAGCATTTTGCCCTGGCATCCTCAGTGAGCTGGTGACATTTTCCCTCCTGATCACAAGATGCCTGCAGCAACTCCAAGTATCATGTCTCCATCTGACACTGTCCTAAGGCAGGAAAGGGGGACTTCCTCCCACATCACTTTTTATCAAGGAGAAAACCCTTTCCTTAAAGCATCCTGGCAGACTTCCGCTTATTCTCACTATCCCCATGCCTAAACCAGTCACTGGAAGGAGGGAACAGAATTACCATGAATGGTTTAAACTGCTCTATACTCACCTCTAGGCCTGGGGAAAGGCCATCTCCCTTGAGCAAGTGGGAGGGTAAGTAATTAAACAAAATCAGCACCCTGCCAGCAAAGAAGAAGTGGAGGCAGGGGGCAGGTAAGACTGTTGGGTATGTCTGCCACACACATTAGCATGTCGTATTACTTTGAACTCAGCCATTAATACTTCCCACCATCCCCACTCAAGTCCAAGCCCCTAACCCCTCATTTCTGGATGCCTACAGTAGTAGCCTCTTAACCAGTTTTCTGTTTCTACCCTTGAACCCCTGTAATGCAGTCTCCACACGACAGCTGCAATAATCTCTCCAGAACACAAAATAGACAATGATGCTTGCTTAAGCCCTCCCATCACACTTGTAATAAAAGCTATTTTCCTTCCAAGTCCCCTTTATTTCTCTAACCTCATCTTGTATAGCTCTCTCCTTTCCTCACTCTGTTTCCTTGAACACATGGAGCTCGCTCCTACCTTTGCACTCACTATTTTCTCTGGGGGAGTACTCTTATCCAGATCCTGCCGTGGCTGACTCCTCGTCATTCAGCCTCAGTTCAGAAGTCACCTTCTCGGAGATTTGCTCCCTCTCAGCAGTAGCCCCCGCCTCCCATCTCTTTCTGAGCCATTATCTGGTTTTGTTTTCTTCACGTGCTTATTGCTCTCTGCATTGTCTTCTTTATTTGCTAGGTGTCTGCACTTGAAAATGTCAGTTCCTTAAGAGCACGGGCTCTTTGTCCACCAAGGTATCCCTTGGCACATAGCGGACACAATAACTATTTGTTGAAGGAATTGAGAGTATTGGCTACCTCCTATTTTCTAACTTAGATACATTAATATGCTTTAAAAATCTGTCTCTTTATGCTGTTTTACATAAGGCCCCTCCCCCACCTGCCTTTAGGATAATTTTCTTTCCAGAGTTGGTTATATCTTGGTTGACTCTGAGCCCAACTGGAAGACCAGCTGGGAGAAGTTGAAGGGCTAGACAAGAGAGTTTTAGGTCCAGTGGGCCCTCTAGGTTCCTGATTTCTCCATCTGGATAATAATTCTTCAGGACGATAATTCCTAGCCCGTGGAAGGCTGGGCTTCCTTACCTTTGAAGTGCAGGTTGACTGTGTCTTCTCTCTGGGGATCTTGCCTCTTAGTTCCAGATGGGAGAGAGAAGACTTCAGTCCACAGCCAAAACCAGAGTTAAGCATCTTGATATTCTGGGTCACTCCCTAGTATGCCGTGATGAGAAGGGCCCTGAAAGACCCTACCTCAAAATAACCCCCATGATTTGCCACAACAACTGAAATTTCACAGTAGCAGCTATTGGTTGGCCAAAAATTCGTTTGGTTTTTTCCATAAGATGGCTCTAATAGAGCTTAGTTGTCTTTAACTTCATTTGAAACAGTTTTGCTAGATTGTATTGTGACAGCTGTCATATCAGTGTGCATTTAAAAAAAATCAAAACTGGCAAATTTTTGTGTAGCCATTTTAACATTGAAGATGGAAGAAAATAGGCAATATTTTTTGGCATATTATACTTTATTATTTCAACAAAGGTAAAAACTCAACTGAAATGCAAAAAAAAAAAAAGGTTTGTGCAGTGTATGGAGAAGGTGCTGCTACTGATTGAATGTGTCAAAAATGGTTCACGAAGTTTTGTGCTGGAGATTTCTCGCTGGACTATGCTCCATGGTTGGGTAGACCAGTTGAAGTTGATAGTGATCAAATTGAGGCATTAATTGAGGACAAGCAATGTTATACTACATGGGAGATAGCTGACATACTCAAAATATCCAAATCAATAAAGTTATAGGTGAAAATAAAAAATGTGTCTTATTTTATGGAAAAAAACTAAATGGAGTTTATGGACAATCCAATACTTCCTGGATAAGGTTGCTAGATAAAATTATTTTATTTGCTAAATTTGGCATTCCTATTCCAGGTCATGGTTGCTATTTGGAAAAGTGACAGGAAAGATATAGTGTGGTTTCCAGGCAGCATTAGGGTTCATTTGAGGTCGTGAATTTGAAGTCATATCCAACGGCATGGTTCTGGGCTTTTCCACTGTTTCTCTGGATCCATACAAGCACAGCGCTGGTGAAGAAATGGATTTAACTAGGATTGTGGTTTAGTCAAATGAGGCTGCTGAAGCTAGAGAGAGGTAAGGGAGTTGAAGGTTATGCAAGAGGCTGATCACCACTGACCATGCAGTTAAAATGGGGAGGAAGAAAATAAAGACACAGGAAGGGAATGAGGTACAGTGACAACTCTGCCATGTGGAAAGAAGAGAAGCACTAAGCTTGAGTCCCAGATGACTCTTAATTCTACCACTAATTAACTCCTGTATGACCTTGGGCAAGACATAAGAGACTTCCATTTCCACCCTGGCTGCTGTGGCTCAGTGGATTGAGCGCCAGACTGTGAAGCAAGGGGTTGCTGCTGTCCAGGACACATACCTGGGTGGCGGGCCAGGTCCCCAGCAGGGGGCATGCGAGAGGCAACTACACATTGATGTTTCTCTCCCTCTCTTTCTCCCTCCCTTCCCCTCTCTCTAAAAATAAATAAGTAAAATCTTAAAACAAACAAACAAACCTTCCATTTCCTTTTCTTCATCATGGGAGTGGAGGCCCTGCCTTGCCCTACCTCACAAAGTTGTTGAGGGACTCAAATGAGATAAGGGGTGAAGCTGCCTTAAGAGCTACAACACGCATACAAACGGAAGAGATTAACATTGTAATTTCACAATTTTGCCTAAAGCCATAGGGCGAATCCTTCTGTGCAGAAATCAGGCGAGGCTAGACCAGCAACAACTTGCACTGAAATGGAGAGAAACACTGACAAATAGCTTTGAGCACAGCTCATCAGCTCACTTCCCAGTGGAGGACAACAACAATTCTGGACAAAGCACTTAAGGAAGTTTGTGTTGTTCCGTCTCTTAATACTATGTCTCCCCATTCTACAGATGAGAAAAAAGAACCAAAAAAATTTAAATGCTAGAGATGGGGCTAAACTTGAGTTCTAGTTCTCTAAGTTCTTACCCAGAAGGCCCCGAGGTTGATCTCCTGCCCCAGGGCTCCTTATTTCTAGTTCACCGCAGACTCTTCATAACCCCACCCACATCCACCTCACTCCCCTATTTGGGCCCAGGCTCAGGACTTGCCTGCTGCCTGGTAACCAAGTCAACAGACCTGCCCTCCTGGGGATGTTTCTAACAACATTCCCGCCCTGAGAGCAGACCAGAAAGTATAAGGAAGCCACAGGCCGTGGGTCTCTCACAGGCCCTAGACCCTTCCCTGTTTTCCATCCAGCAGCAGAAGGACAACCTCAGACAGGCCCCAACCAAACAACATGGTGAGCAGAGGTGGGGGGCTGAGCATGCAAGTGAGGGTCCCAGTGGGCCCAGGTGGGAGGTATGAGGGACTTTTGGGAGTCCAGGTACTCATGGGGCTGCAGCGTGTGGACAGGTCGGGTGGGGAAGGGAGAAAGAGACTTTGTGCCCCTTCCCAAATGTGCTGGTACGTGGGGGCATGTGCAGGGCTGAAGAACAGGATGATGATAACCAGGATGTGGGTCAGAGCCTGGGTTCAGGTGCAGGGCTGCTAAGGGGCTCTGAGTTTAGGGGCAGGGAGTGTGGGGTCAGCAGGACTAGAGCACAAAATGGAGGCGCTACCCTACAAAGCCTGGGCCCCCTGGCAGATTCGCTGTGGTCCCACCTCCCAGCAGTGGGGATACATCCTCATAGCTCTGCCCACCTGCAGTGACATGTCAGTGGAGAGAGGGAGGAGGAGGAGGGAGAGGGAGGGTGCTCGCAGTTATTGAGAGTTGGCTAGGCATGGGATCATTTGATATCTTTAAGCCATCTCCAGACCATGCAGGAGAGAAGAGCAGGTGAGGGCATGGTTGGAGCCAGGGTGTCCCTGCTTTGAATATTCCTCATTTTGCTCATGACCTTGAGCTAGTTGCTTAACCTCTTTGAGAGTCAGTTTCCTCATCTGTTTAATGGGTTAATAAAAGTACCTACCCAAGGGGGTTGTTGTGAAGATCAAATGAGATAATGTATGTGAAGCGCTTAGCATAGTGCCTGGGACATAATTAATGTTTAATATATGGGAACTAATCAACATAATGACAAATCTTGTTGCATACAGGTATAAGATTATGATATTTTTACAGTCAAGAAAAAGGAGCTAAGGCAGCTGAGGTGAAGTAATATGTCTGAGGACACAGAAGGATGGGGCTTTAGGCCAAGCCCGTGTGACTCCAGGGGCTTTTTTGCCCGAAACCTTCCACCCTACTGTAAGGACCATCGATTCCAGCACTTCAGGCATACTCAAGAAGTCAGAGACACCTTGTGTTGTGGGGGCCAGGACAGTGTCTGACTTTGCAGACAGAGCCTGGCTAGGCTCAGAGGTGCAGCAGCCGGTCTTGGTCTTGCCAGGTGGCCGGAGAGCTGAGAAGCTGAGTCAGCTCTCCCTCCTGGACCTGGGGATTTCTGAACTCGTTGTGTCTTTAAATCCCTCCCAGATTAATTCACTGACTTCTCTTACTATGACACCAGTGATTGGGGAATAGGGGGATTGGTAAGGGGACCCAACGTATGGTACACCCTAGTATGTGTCATCAGATGAGACAGGCAACGCGCATACATTCTTTCATTTAATCCTTAGAGGATTTCTGGGAGGGGGTCCTTATTATTGCCCCCATGATATAAGGGAAAGACATCGACAGAGAGGTTAAGACTCTTGTTCAAGATTAGTGGGGAAGTAATGGGGCTGGAGTACAAATGATTCATGGATTAATCCCAGTCATCTAAAAATCATAAGAAGGCAATGCCCTCTGTCATTAAAAATGTCACTCACATGTTACATTCATGGAGAAGACATCCTCGTTAAAAACTTATGAAATATTTTAGACATGCAGAAAGGCATAAAAAATAATATAATGAACACCTGCTACCCAGTTTAAGAAACAGAATCTCTTGATCGCAGTGACACAGCTGATGGTGCCGTGAACCAGCAGAGGCCTGCCTGGCCGAGCACAGATCGCTGGGAGGAACCAGGGGTCTAGCCGAGTTGCAGATCTCCATTTCTTTCCCTGAGATACGGTTCCCCGTCTGCCCTGGCTGGGAAAAGTGGGGAAGGCAGGACTGTGTGTGTTGGGGGGTGTTTTAAAGGGACATTGAGATTTAATGCCAACATTCTGCCATTACTGTAAGCCTGTATACTTTTTGAATAAACAGTTCCTTTCTTTTTCACAGGAAAAAAAGAGAAAGAAATAGAATCTCTTTTCAATTGCATTCACCTCCAAGTTTAGTGTTAAGATTTTCCCTTGTTGTCTTTATTTTTGCAATATATATACATTTATGAGACTATATAATAAATATATAAATTTATCTGTAAACGATGCATAGTATTGTTTTACAAGTTAAAGATTTATATAAATGGTATCATGTTGTATGATTCCTCTTAATTTGAGATACATCACTTTAGGCTTCTGAAAGCTGTGTCAGGAGTTCACATTTCTCCACATCCTTCGCACTGCTAAGCCTTAAAGTTTGGGGAAATTTGATGAATGTATTCATTTTGTCTTCAAGCTCCATTTAATTTCTTCTCCAGCAGAGAGGTACTCTGGTAGCACCCAGAGAGGTATTTTGGGAGATGTACTCTGGTACCCCATTTACCACAGTCTTGTACGTCTGTTAATGTATGAAACTCTCCCTTCCCTAGACAGTGGGCTTCTTGAGGGCAGGGACGGGGTCTTAGCTGTTATATATTCCCAGTGCCAGCACATGTTCAGAACATGGTAGGGGCTCGACAAACCTTTGGTGAAGCAGGAGGGTCAAGCCTTCTTGATTCGCATGGGTCTCCCCAGGAAGGACACCGCCTTTCTCTTTCCTTAGACCAATGGGCTTATGCCTGTCCTTCAGGGGCCGACAGTTCTTTGATCAGCAGCTTTGAACCATGTGGGGAAGGCCCTTCTTCCCAGTCCCACCCTGCTCCAGACCACGCACAGCCAAGAGGCGCAAGAGCAGCATGGGCACATCCATTCCAGGCCCACTTTCCCCTTCCTCGATGGCATTTCTAGCTGCCACATGAATCCAGAGCTCTTTCTGCTTTCATAAACATCTTTCTTATCTTAAAAAAATATATTTTATTTATTTATTTTTAGAGAGAGGGGAAGGGAGGGAGAAAGAGAGGGAGAGAAACACTGATGTGTGAGAAACATCGATTTGCTGCCTCTCACATGCCCCCAACAGGGGGCCCGGCTGGCAACCCAGGCATGTTCCCTGACCTGGAATCAAACTGGTGACCTTTCGATGACGCCCAACCCACTGAGTCACACCAACCAGGGCCTCTTCCTTATCTTTAACCCCTGAAACTTCACTTGACTCAAGCTTCCCACACAGGGGCTCCTAATTTCTTTCTGAACAGGAGTCGGGAGACTTTTGCATTCTGCCAGACGCAATTGATCCCTTCAACGTTCTTCAAGATGCTTAGTCACTGAGCAAGACTCTATAATCTGAGAACTGCCCACATCTTCTGCTTCCACTGAAGGTTTTGGCCTAGTGCTCCCCCCTACCACCCCTGGCCAATGCCTATTGGTCCTCAATGCCACCAGTAAATGCTTAGCCACAGGAGGTGGGGCAAGGAGAGCAGAGTCCAGGAAACTATGCCCTCAGCCAGAGAACCACTCAAGGAAGGAAGGCAGGACTTGTGTCCAGGCATGATACAATTCTCTCTGCTAAGGGTGTTTTCTGCCCTTTGTCCTTTCAGCGTGAGTGCATCTCAGTCCATGTGGGGCAGGCTGGCGTGCAGATTGGCAATGCCTGCTGGGAGCTCTACTGCTTGGAACATGGGATCCAACCAGATGGGCAAATGCCCAGCGACAAGACCATTGGGGGAGGGGATGACTCCTTCAACACCTTCTTTAGTGAAACTGGGGCTGGAAAACATGTGCCCAGGGCGGTGTTTGTGGATCTGGAGCCCACCGTGATTGGTGAGTGATCATCGGTCTCTGCTGTGACCCTGTCCCAGGTACCACAGCAAGTTCTTCTCTGTAGCTGGAGAGCACGGGAGTTTGTAGTTCCCAGTTGCTGCAGCCAATTAGAACTCCAGATCTGAAGAATCACCGTCACTCAGCTCCAGAGTCTCAATGTCACCCCACATCCCTTTCCTTTTCAGTGATGAACACTTAAAATCAAGGGCAATAGCAACAGCCTGAGTGGGGCTCCTCCAGGGTCGGACTCGGCGCCTAGAAACCCCACTTCTACTCGGTACCCTGGGACTCTGGGAGCCAGGCTGCAAGAGGAAGGGGTCTAAAACTGTCTTCATTGCAGATGAAGTTCGGACCGGCACATACCGCCAACTCTTCCATCCGGAGCAGCTTATCACAGGCAAGGAAGATGCTGCCAATAACTATGCCCGAGGCCACTACACTATCGGAAAGGAGCTCATTGACCTGGTGCTGGACCGAATTCGAAAGCTGGTGAGAGAAGTGCTGAAGGCTGGGGATTCCTGTTGTATGGTCTACAGACCAGAGAGAGGAAGGGCAGCAGCAGCCCTTAGGAGAGCTTCCTGGAAAAGTCTTAAACAAGCAGGATGAGGGCCCTGCACTCTGACCAGGGGAGACAGAGTACAGGT
>PVJD01017922.1:0-16099 GCA_004026545.1 Mormoops blainvillei | reverse complement strand
CTGCAAGACAGCGGAGAGGCAGGGGTGTGGATCCGGGTTAGCCATTTCACCTGGGCCTAGGAGGGCAAGTTGGGGCATCTCCAGGCTAAAGGCAGTGTAGCTTGGCAGGGGGACTTCCAGAGAGGCATCAAGCTGACACAGGGGAGCACGACTGACCAATGGCAGGATGGTTCTTGAACATGGAGCAGATGACTTGCATGGGCATGTTGGTTCGTGAGGCCAGAAGGATCGCAGCCTCGGCTACTGAGTCCAGTGTCCCCTGAAATGCTCATAAGAGGGTGAGGAGGGGTACGGATCTCGGGTGAGGTTCAATCAGACGTCACAGGTTAGCTCAGTGTATCCCCTAAGGAACGGCTAAGGCTTCTCTTCCTGCATACCACACAGGACTCATATTCAGGACAAGGATCTGGTCACCCAGTGACCAGTGGTGTCGAAGTTATGATCACAAGGTGAGCGATTTCCTGAAGATAAAAGAGCTCCGTGGACAGGGCCACGGGTCCCCAAACCAGAGTGCCCTGGGACATCTAGCCACCCCCACCGCGCCCGGGCACTCTGCCCGGAGTTTGGGCATCAGTGTGCTCTGAGAAGGCCGAGGCCTACCAGGGCACTCTCATCCCCTTCATTCCCTCCGGGAGGCAGAAGACTGTCTCAGCTGGACGCCAGCCGCCTGGCCTGTCTCTTCCCCTGTCTGGTGCTCATCTCTGGCGTATCTGCCTTCTCTCACTTAGTGGGGAGAATGGTCTCAGCACAGTGTCCCTTACTGAGCATGCAAGGTCCACCACCTCCTCCTCCACGGGCCTGGGGGAACATGCTTTCATTTTCCCTATCTGAGTGCATGTTAGACGTAATCACAGTGATCCTTTTATAAGCAGATAGTTCAGGACTGACAATTCAGAGCCTCCATTATGTCGACTGGATGATTGCTTTTCTCCCATTTTTATTTATTAATTCATTAATAAGGGTATTACTTCCCTTATTTTTAATAGTGAAAGCTATACTTAACAACTGTAGGGAATTTGAATAATATTAGAAAAGCACAATGGTTTTCTTTTTTTTAAGCTCTTTATGAACACCATCATGAGCTAGCTAAAGTTGCACGTAATATTTTGATATAGTCCCTTCTAGCCTTTTTTTCTCTACCTATACATATTTTCATAAACACTTGTCCCTTCTTTTACAGACCTAGGTCATTCTGCAGGGTCAGTTTTGTTTCCTATCATTTTTCACACTATGCGGTATTTTAGCCACGTTACCCCCATTTTCCTACAACATGGTTATTAACGGCTATGTTCCTTGTAAGAACATGCCGTGTATGAGTTCTGCCCAGAAAGTATCCAGCCAGATACTATGAAAAATAGAGCTATTTTTTGAAGAACACACAAGATACAAGAAACATTGGACATAGGACAATGACCCCTCAGTCCCCTTCAAAGTAGGTACCTTGGGACCTCACACAGTTCTCCCAATCACCATCAGCTGCCCCATGGAATTTTTCTGAATCTCATTGACGGTCTGAAATCTCTTCCCTTTCAAAGGTGATTTTAGTTTTGGGAAAATTCAGGAGTCACAGGGCACCAAATCTGGGCTGTAGTGGGGCTGAGTCTCCTGGGTGATTTGATATTTGCCCAAAACACTGCGTGAGATGTGATGCCTGAGCAGATGCATTGTTGTGATGAAGCTGCCAGTCACCAGTTGTCCATAGCTGTGGCCTTCTGAACCATCTGAATAGTTTTTGTGGAGGAATGTTCAAGCTTAATGCAAAATTTGATGCAGATTCATTGCTCTACTCGCTCAGTCATTTTGAATGTGACGGCCACACAGTGCACATGCTCACTCGATGGTGTCTACCACCCCCACTAAGTAGTATAGTGAAGTCATCGTTGTTCACACATGTGCATTCGGTCCACTCTTCTTGGCTGCCAGGTCACATTGATCACACACAAACTCTTCTTGTTATATTAACGATGGCTGGGCTTTTTCTGGACACACCTTGTATATTTATAATTTACTGTTGAGGGACATTTCAGAGGTCTACAATTTTTCTCCATGATAAACAACACTGCAATAAATATCTCTGTCCATAGATTTTTAGACCGTATCTCTGAATATTGACCAAGTGTAGGATCCTTGAAGTAAAAATTTCAGGATCAAAAGGTACTAAATACCTTTAAGGTTTTTAATGCACGTTGTCAGACTGCCCTCCAAAAGTGGCTATCCCAATTTATAGTCACATAAAGTTTTCTTTATCATCAAGGGCCCTTGGTACTGAGAATCAATCCTGGTCATGCACTGTCTTGAGTGAGAGTGAAACCATAGACTAGCTCCATACCTGGGATGTAAAGATCCCAGAGGAAAACCTATGAGAAGAGGAGCTGAGAGTGATTCCCAGGGTGACTGTAGAAGGAAATGATCCCCCAAGGACCATTTTGGCAGAGAGATTGACCTTTATCAAACAGACCAGCTCAAGATGCTCTAAACTGGAACAGGAAAAAGGCATGTACTTCATCCAAAATTTCCCTTATGTCCTCCAAACCCACACTTTTCTATTCAAGTCAAGGTTCATGATAGGTAGCCAATTAGGCTTTGAGGTTTCAGTAAGGGAGGGTGCATGCGTATGTGATGAGCTTTTGCAAAAAGGAAAGCGAATGTACAAGTTGACCTTTGAGGTCATTTGGTGCACACTGGGCAATGGGCAACTTGAGGTGAACCAATCCTGGTCCCCTTCTGCTTTTGGCCAGGACCGACTGCGTCACTGTTTGCACTCCCACTGGGGTAATAACATACATTGGCTTTCCCAAGGGCTATTTGGGGCAGAATTGTGGTTTATCGAAGGTTTGGAAGACAGGACCTGACAGTGTGTGCCAGTGACAGAGAGGGAAGTCCAGTGAGGGCCTGGACTGCTGGACGGCTAGCTACAGAGGCCTTGGGTAATAGTTTTCACCCTTACAGAGCCCCTGGGGTGGCTGTGCAAGAGATTCATGATCTGGTCACAACAGCAAAAGGCGCCTGTGTTGCAGATAACTCCGAATTACACAAGGCCGGGAACAAACACTAGTGTTTGAAAACACTTGGTGGAAATTGAAGCTTCAAAGCATGTTATCATCTCAGGCCATCGCTGAGAGGGCCCAGCTGAAGCTACCCCACACACATCCTTTGACAAGCACTGAGTTTCAACGGGGCTCTGAAAACCAGCTGAACTGTAGCTGGCTTTTCAGTGTTTCAGCTGGTCGACTTACAGCAGCACAAACTGGCAGCGTGGCAAGAAAGAAGACTGAAACTCAACACTCAGATTGAAAGCTCTCGAGACTCAAATGTCACCGACACTGGGGTGCGGCTTCTCCACTAATTATGTTCTGTCAAACAAGGGTTGAAAATGTCAGCCCAGACTTGAGGCTCGTCTCCTCCCGCAGCCAATAGCCGTGGACCTGGGCTCCGGTTTCAATGATGAAGGAGTTTGAAAAACCACTCAGTTGATTTCGAGACTTCCTGGGGACAACATTTAAACCACAATGTTCTCTTTTGGAGGCAGAGTGAAGAGCCAATCACAACTGAGTTTTCTCAGCATGTTCTGCCCATATTTGGCTGTACTCTTGCTTCATTCAACTAAATTTATAATATGTGCACTTGAAAAGCAAGCCTTTGAGAAGTGTTTCTCTCTCCTCCTGTTATAACAGAAGTCTAATCTTTATGCATGTGGGCCTGCCTGCCTGTGAGCCTATAGAATAGCTCCAAAGCAAAGAAAGGAGCCAGTATAGGAAATTTATGTTTTACTTAAAAAAATTAGCTTGAAGTGTAGCTTCTGACTTTATACTGTTTCCATGAAAATACATAGAAATCAATCAACTAGTTTTGTCCTGTGCAAAAATAACCAGAAGTGGCTTACGAGATTATGGGGGTATTGAAGAAGGGGTGACACCTGCCTTGCTGTACTGTATTTTCTGTGTGCCGTGTAGGAGATCTGATTCGCAGAGATTCTGGGAAATAAATGCACTCTTTGAAGTTTCTTCTTAAGGGTTGCTTAAAAAGGATGATCAAGTCTTGTGGAGAGATAGGACACAAATATGATAAACCTCATTCTCCCTTTTTTGAGTGAATCTTTTTAAAAAAATTTATTTATAGACAGAGGGGAAGGGAGGGAGGAAGAGAGGGAGAGAAACATCAATGCGTGGTTGCCTCTCATGCCCCCGCTACTGGGGACCTGGCCCTCAACCCAGGCATGTGCACTGACTGGGAATCGAACCTGCGACACTTTGGTTCTCAGGTCGACGCTCAATCCACTGAGCTACACCAGTCAGGGTTTGAGTGAATCTTTATTGACTTTTCTTTATATATGCCATGTGTTTCATTCTCACCATGATCCCACAAAGGAGATCCTATTGTAATCCACATTTTGCAGATGAAGAAACTGAGGCAGAGAGGTTACATAACTTGCTTAAGTTGCCTTTTATAAGTAGTGGAGCTAGGAAACCACCCCAGCCAGATGCCGGAGTTGAGTCACTCTCAACTATGCGTCCCTCTAGTCCACTGTGATGTTCTCCTATGTTCGCGGACAAGAACAGAGGCCTTGAAGTAGTACAGAATGACTCAGGCACCCCAGTCTCTAAGACATCAACCTCCTCTGACTCTCATGACCCTAGAAGAATAAAGTTGAGAGGTTGTTCAGCTTGTCTCAGGCTTGAGGTTGAGCAGTTTCCAGTGACCCCCTAGGAGATCATGTCGAGAGCTGTCTGGTCAGAGAAGAGCCCAAGGCCCACCAGCTGAGCCCCTCGCTAGGGACCTCGGTTATCCCCAGCCTCAGGAAATGGAGTCCCTCAGTGGGACTGAGAACACATGGTCCTCCATGTTCTCAGAACTGAGGAGGCCTAAAAAAAAAAAAGAAAACCACTGGGGAGGCCTAGAGGAAGAGGAGGGAAGTGGCAAGGCAGCCCAGCCTCCTGTGGGACTACAGAGAGACCCCACCTTCTTCCTGCAGAGCAGTGACGCTCGGCTGGGGGCAACTTGGTGCCCTAGGGGATGTTTGGCGATGTTTGGAGACATTTTTGGTTGTCACAACTGGGGGGAGTGTGCTACTGGCATCTGGTGGGTAAAGACCAGCGATGTCAGTCAGTCAACATCCTACAGTGCACAGGACAGGCCCCACCTAACAGAGAATGATGTGGCCCCAAAATATCACTAGTTCTGCAGTGAGAAACCCTAATCTAGGGTCTTGCTTGGGTGCATTCTACCACAACTCTGAGGAAGCTCTGTCTGGGGCTTCTTCAAAGAGTCATTCTGAAACCAGGAAGCCAACAGCCCATACAACTAGGCAGAGTAGGGGAGAGAGTGGGGGTGGGACTATGTGCGCTTGGATTTTAATTTCTGCATCTTTCTTCCTGACAGAGAGAGGTCAGTGTTTGCTTCTATTTACAGGCATCGGGACCAAGGCAGGGGCTGTCCCTATGTAGTAAACTGAATAATGCCACCCCCCCACCCCCCAATATCAGGCCCTAATTTCTGGAACCTGGGAATGTTACCTTACATGAAAAAAAGAATGGTCTTTGCATTGAGAATGGTGATTAAGTTAAAAATCTTGGGATGGGGAGATGATCTTGCATTATCTGGGTGGACCCTAAATGCGATCGCAAGCATTCTTATATGAAGGAGGCAGATGGAGATGTGACACGTGCCAAGCGAAGAAGGCGATGAGATGAAAGAGGTAGAAATTGGAGCACTGAGGCCACAAGCCAAGGAATGTGGGCAGCCACCAGCAGCTGTAAAGGCAGGAAAGGGATTGACCTGGAGAACCTCCAAAGGGAGCATGGCCCTGCCGTCACCTTCGTTTTGGCCCAATCACACATATTTCAGATTCCTGGCTTCTAGAACCATGAGAATAAATTTTTGTTTAAGTTGCCAAATTTATGGTCATTTGTTACAGCAGCCCTAGGAAACTAATATACTCCTGCACCCAAATTGATCTATTGAGGCCGAGGGGCAAACCCTTCCAGCACAGACAAAACCAGAGCCCTTCTGGGGCAGGATTTGAAGGGAGAATGGAAGTTTCCTTTGCATGTTCCCCCATATACTTACCTTTCTCACCTTCCCTTGGAAGAACCCTCTCCTAGGAAAACATGGCAACTACCTTGTCTCTACCTCTATCTCAGTCAACAATTTCCAGTGAACGACAATCCCAGGGCTTGGTTTCGACCTGTCTGGGGCCACCTATCCCTACCTTGATTTCTTGCCAATATAAATGCAGTATGTCCCATATAGACTATGAGTGCCTGGGGAGCAGGTAGCCTGTTGGGTTTATTGTTAAGCCGCTGAAGGCTGCTAGCACACTAGGTGCTCAGTCAGGTTCAGGTATATGCTTCCACAGCCCGCCTATGACAAGTGTCCTTTAGTTCTCTTTACTGTCTGCTGGTCAAGAAGCTCAAAGCCTAGGCCGATGTGTAGAAACAGAAATCCCCATGCAATCTTTCAGACCTGTGGCAAGTGAGCACGGACACCATCGGTATTCTTGGTTTTTAATTGGGTTGTAATTTACATACGGCAAAATGCACATATCTTAAGCTTGATGAGTTTTGTACCTATATGTACATTTTTTCACATTGTTGTTTTTGACTGTAAAGCTCTATATACATCGTGATAACTACCACCCAGATCAAGAATAGAATCTCTCCAATCGCCTTAGAAACTCCCTGTTCCCTGACCCAGTCAATTAACCTCCATGCTCCTCACACTCCAGGGAACCACTCTTCTGTCTTCTACTCCAGAAATTAGCTTTGCTTGTTTTTGAACATCATATAAATGGAATAATACAGAACATACTCTTGCATCTGGCGTTTTCCTCCTCATATGATATTTGTGAGATTTATCCGTGTCATTGTGTATATCAGTAGTTTTTTTCTCTCAAACCAAAAAAACAAAAAGCAGCTGCAGCCCTGACTCGTGTGGCTCAGTGGATTGAGCACCAGACTGTGGACTGAAAGGTCACTGGTTCGATTCCCAGTCAGAGCACATGCCTGGGTTGCGGGCCAGGTCCCCAGTAGGGGTTTGCGAGACATGACCACTCTGTGTTTCTCTTGTACATGTTTCTCTCCCTCTCTTTCTCCTTTCTTTCCCCTCTCTCTAAAATAAATAAATAAATTCTTAAAAAAAAAACAAAAAACACCTGCGGTGTTGTTGTTCCAGTGCAAGGATTTGCCACAGTTTGGTTACCCATTCTGCTGTTGGTGAGCACTTGGATGGCTTCCAGTTTGGACCTGTTGTGAATAAAGCTACTCTGAGCATTGTCAGGTTTTATAGCCCTGTGCTTCCATTTGTTGTGGTTACATACTTACGAATAAAATGGCTGGACCATCGGAGAAGGTGTGTGCTTAACTTTATAGAAATCTTTTTTTTAAAATTTTATTTATCTATTTTTAGAGCGAGGGGAACGAGGGAGAAAGAGAGGGAGAGAAACATCAGTGTGTGAGAGAAACATTGATCAATTGCCTCTGGGGACCTGGTCCGCAACCCAGGCGTATGCCCTGACTGGGAATCGAACCGGTGACCCTTTGGTTCACAGGCTGGCTCTCGATCCACTGAGCCATGCCAGCCAGGGCACTATTATTCTTCTTGACACAAGAAAACGGATTTTAGAGAAAAATGAAGGAGCAACTACCTTTTTGCAGTTATTTTCCCAATTTCATCCATTGTAATTTCTTAAAGAAATGGAGTGCCTCATGCATGGCTAATTGAATCATCAGCAGAGAGTGTCAGGGTCAGGAGGTGTGGGGATAGAAGCCGGACACATCCACATGAACACGTTCTCATACCGTTTCTACACATCCACACCAACCCGTATCCGTAAAGCTGCTCTTTCTGGCATTGGAATTGAACAAAGCGCTCACACAGACAGGATCGCTGTGAAAGAAAATTACAGAGCAAATTTTAAGAGGAAAATTTGCTCTGTAATGAGGCCCGGATTGAATGACAACTGCAGGCAGCAAGAAGTATGTGGAGTATGTAGAACAGGGGCCATCGGATCCTTCGGGGAAGTCTGCTCTGGGTATCTGAAGTCTGATTCCCCTGCCAAACCCACCGCCCTCCCGAGGCCTGGGCACACAGAGCCCCGCCTGTTGTCCCTGCTGCCAGCTCCTCCAGAAGTGAATTCCTGAGGACCAGCTGCTCCCCACTTGAGTGCCACTGAATTCTAGAAATCCTCAACAGCTCTGCAAAAGTGGCTAGACATGGGGAAACTATTTTAAGACCCTGTAGTGTTGTCACGACACTTTAGATTTAACACTCGGATGCCACAGGAAAGAACAGAGATGTCCAGGCGTGCCTTTCTGAAAGGCGAATTTTCCAACAGCCATTACTCATTATAAATCAAATTCCTTCCACCCAGATAGGTGTTTCATACGAGTTTCCTAATGGTGCACAAGGCTTGTTTTCAGATTAACTAACATCCCACCCCTTCTGCTACTTAAAACGAGTCTTGACCCGTGAGGTGCGCTATGGTTCACCGAATGGCAGCTTAGTGCAATTCCTTGGTTCTTTCTTACAAAATCTGAGCTGCAACCACTGGGATCAATCGATTGTTTCATTATTTACGTGGTTTCCCTGAAATCCCCATACAATCCTTTGTCCCTGTCTTCTCATCCGTGAAAAAAATTGGCCATGTCTGTGTGGCACCAGTCAGACTGAGTCAGCAAACAAGAAATGTCAATCACCCAGGTTCTGTATTTGACACCATGAAATGAAAACAATGGGGTGATTCAAGATCATTTTTTTCTCCTTTTCTTATTTTCCTTCTTCTTTTTTTAAACATTTATTTTTCCATTGCTCTCCTGCTGTGTACAGAGTCATTTTCTGGACAAAAATAAATCACCTGTTACTTGATCTTCTTTGCCTTTTTTTTTTTTTTTTTAGTTTTCAAATGTTTATTTTACAATTTCAACATAATGTTTCTTTTTCAGTTTTGATATTTTGTTTCATTTACCTGATTTCTGGCCTTCCTACCTCATAGATAATTGTTATTTCTATCTCGTCTTCTGAAGTAATGAAATCTAGCCAGTAAATTCTTTCGCATCAATATTGTCAACTTTCAGAAGAGTTGTGGCACTGGCATTACCATTTGCTATCTGGTGACCTTGGACAAATCGTTTAATTTCTCTGTGCAATAGTTTATCATCTATAAAATGGAATGATAAACCCTATCTTAGCTACCTCATAGGGTTATCATGGGCACCAAGTGAGATGAGGTACATGAAAGTACACTATAAACGCCAAATAAATAAAAGATGTCTTTTTTCTCTTACATCAGTAATACTTTTCATTATCACTAATAAAATACTATAAACCATATTCAATATCCATTGACACAGTGGACCTAAAGTAGCATACTTTAGATTACATACCAAATGCAGACTCTATTCTCTCTCTCTTTTTAAAAATACATCATCTGTGTATTGTCTTGTGTGTTCACCACACCACCCTTCCCCTCTGGTAAGCACCATACTGTTGTCTGTGTATATGAGGTGTGTTTTTTTTTGCTTAATCCCTTCATCTTTTTCACCCAGCCACACAACCCTCCTCCCCTCTGAAAGTTGTCAGCTTGTTCTCTGTGTTTCTATTTTGTTCGTTACTGTATTTTGTTCATTAGATTCTACATATGAATGCAATCATATGGTATGTGTCTTTCCCTGACTTGCTTATTTCACTTAACATAATGTTCTCCAGGTCCATCCATGCTGTTTGCAAAGGATAGGATTTCCTTTTTGTGGCTGCGTAGTATTCCATCGTGTAAATGTACCGCAGCTTTTTGATCCACTCATCTACTGATGGACACTTGCACAGCTTCCAAATCTTGGTGATTGTAAATAATGCTGCAATGAACATAGAGGTGCATATATACTTTTGAATTAGTGTTGGGTTTCTTCGGATACATTCCCAGCAGTGGAAACGCTGGGCCATAAGGCAGATCCATTTTTAATTTCTTGAGGAAGTTCCATACTGCTTTCCTCAGTGGCTGCACCAGTCTGCATTCCCACCGACAGTGCACATGGGTTCCCTTTTCGCCGCATCCTGGCCAGCACTTGTTCGTTGATTTCTTGATGATGTCCATATGGACAGGTGTGAGGCGATATCTCATTGTGGTTTTAACTTGCATTTCTTTGATGATTGGTGGCGTTTGAGCATCTTCCTATGTCTCTTGACCATCGGTGTGTCCTCCTTTGCCATTTTTGAGAGGGACTGTTGAATGAACTTGTTTTGGAACTGTTTTCAGAAGAGAAGTTAGCTCCCTTCTTATTGGATCTGTCATAATTTGGAGCTCATTCTCTCTTATTCTCTCTTCTTCCATTCTAAATTTTGGGAGGACACATTCAGTCTGTTACGTTGAGTAAGTCCCAGGAACAGGAATGCTGAGTTTATGCTAAGTGAATGTTTAATGCATAAGAAACTGTTGAACTGCTTTCCAAAGTGGCAGTACCATTTTCTGTTCCCACTAGTAATATATAAGATTTTCAATTGCTTTGCATCCTTGGCATTATTGTCAGTTAAAAAAAAACAACCCAAACTGTAGACATTCTTATGGGTTTGTAGTGGCATCTCACTGTGGGTTTAGTTCATATTTCCCTGATGACTAATGACGCTGAACATCCATTTCTGCATTTATTGCTATCGACATCTCTTCTTTAGTGAAGTGTGTGGTCAAATCTTTTGGTCACTTTTCAATCGAGTTGTTTGTTTTGTTTTTATGATTGGAATGTTAGAGTTCTTTAGATATTTTGGGTATGAGTTCTTTATCAGATATATGATTTGTAAATATTTTCTGCCAGTTTTGTCTTACCTTTTCATTTCTAGTGCCCACTCTCATTTTCAGAGACTTGGCATGGTTTCTTACCACACTCCTGAGCCCTCCGCCACCTTGGACAGCAGAGTAGAGAGCTAGTAGGTGCCACTGGCTTTGGTCCAGTCATAATACTCCGGCTATAGTTTAAGGTCAGTGTTCCGAAAGAAGAATATTGGCCTAAAAGATGGGCACTTCACTAACTGTAGCATGCACAGAATAATCTGGAAAGTTTGAGTAACATGCAGATTTTCAGGCTCCACTCCTAGAAATTTATTTAGCAGATGCAAGGTGAGGTACAGGTTGTTTCAATATTCAGCAAGCATGCAGATTATCCTGATATAGGTGACTTCGGGATGCCATTTCGAGCAACTTTGAAACTCTCAGGCCACTGACAATGTATCACATCTCCTGTGCTCAGGATGCAAAGTCCATGTCCAGGCCTAAACAAATGGTGTGGGATAAGTCAGAGGAGGGAGATGTTACCATACAACTAGACAAAAAGAAGAAACACCAAGAATGCAGGAATTTAAAAACATTTTTACTGAACACTTGCGCATTCCTTCTGCCATCTCTCTGCAATTACAGGCATGTCTTAATTTGGGCAGATAACTTTTAAAAGTGCCTGTCAAGTATGATATTTTATTGGAATAGATACTGGAGGGAAAGGCAGCTGAAAAATAAATTAATAAATGTGGATAAATTCCTAACTTTGACCCTGAATAATAACATTTTCTCCTTATGCCAAGCACTAGGCGGCCAGCTGCAGTGCTATGATAGATTCCAGTCCATTTTTTTCTTTCAGATCCACTCTCCTTATAAACAGTCATCCTGAACTTTTTCATCAGGGGTGTGTCGAACATCTTTAGTCTGACAGTAAAATTGTTTTGGTAACGGCAGAACTTAAACTGCATATTTTCAAACAAATGCATGAAAGATACTGGAGTATAAATTATTCCTTTTTTTTTTTTTTTTTACAGAAAAGGAAACAGACAGTAGTAACAAACACCCAATTCCATAAAATCTAGGCATCCAGGTGTTTGGATAGTGTAATACCAAACAACCATTCGATCGGAGGTTTCTTCTGAATTGGACAAACTATTCCGACAATTATATAATTACAACGAGCATGATTTAAGTTTTATCTACAGACAGAAACCAATTGGGACTGACCTGATTTTCTGTGTCAATTAATGAAATGTTATTTTTCAAACTTGTTGGTACCTCTCAGTGAAATAATTTAAAAGGCCTGTTGTTTTAATCCTCTGATGGACTGTTTCTCTAAATCACAAGTAGTTAACATATCTTGTAGCCTAACTAGGGCACCTCAGGTCCAAGCAAACATGAATGATCACTAACTGTGAATCAAAGATGGTACCATAGGAAGGAGCTAGGAACAGGGGAGGTCAGAGGTGGGCCCTACCATTTGCTTGAGCTGAACTGTGTCTTCTTAAGCTTTCATGAGAGTAGATACTTAACGAAACATAAATTTGTAAAAAGACAAAAACCAAAAGGGTTAACTACTCTCTCTAAATATAATCCACACCCCCCAAAGTAAGCAAGCAAGCAAAACAATCCTAACAACAGGAATGTTTATGTATTTCCACATACAAAAGGGTCATGAAACCAAGAGGCCACAGGATTCCACGCGGTAAGCAGACAGTTCTTTTCTTTATTCTAAAACATGAATCAAGTCATGTATAATTAATGTGGAAAAATTAGAAAATAAGAAAAAGGCCAATAAGTAAAATCAATTAAAATCTTCCTACTCAGTAAAAACTACTGTTAACCTATCAGCGTATAGTCTTCCATGGATCCATACATATTCATGATATATGTATATTTCAAATGGTTGCTGTCCTGACACCTGCTTCTTTGACTTAATGCTGTATTTTGAAGATCCTTGCATGCCAAGAAATATGCATCTTCATGACCCATTTCAATGGTCATTTGTGTTCTATTCCACTGCAGGCTTATAAATATTAACAACTAACGCATATAATACTCGTTATGCTCCCAGTACTGTTCTAAACACTGTAACAGCATCCCATGAAGTAGGTAGTATGATTACTCTTGTTATACAGATAGGGAACTGAGTTAAGGAGAGGTTAATTAACTTGTTATCTGGGATTCAACTGGTTTGGCTTCAGAGTCTAAGTTCTTAACACCTGGCCATATTGCTTGTCACCTCATCCCCTTTGGTGATTTATAATAGTTCACTCTTTTAAACAGTGAAGATCAATTCAAACCTCTACTTCCTCGCAAGACTGGTGGTAGAGGGTGGAGAGTCCTACAGAGACATTCTATTCCGTAAAAATCAGATCACAATTTGTTTACTCTCACGGTAACAACTCTCATAAAATCAGCAGAGTTATGCAGGGGAGGGGGCGTTTTCAGACTCGTGCAAAAGGCACATTTGCTGTGCTGCAGGAGACAGGGACTCCACCAACTGCACAGTTTATGGAGTAGAATACTAAAAAAAAAAAAAAGGAGCTCCGGTGCTCAAAATATATAACTCTTTCTGCAGGCTGAACTTTGACCTACTGCTAAGGGAGAGAGAAGTTCTCAGTATTAGCTTTAAGACAAGGAAGTGAAGGTTCATTTGGGATTGGGTGTGGTGGGAAGCAGAGCAAAGGATTACTCATAAGCAGATCAGTAGATGACAGGGGCGGGGCAGAGGATGAGGGCGGAGACCTGAGCCAGACTAGGCATGCCCTCTCTGCAGGGGTCGTGGCACTGCTGGCTCGCCCTGGACACAGGCTGTTCTTGTGTCTGCATATTAAATTTCACAGTGGACAAGGGGGGTGTGAAAGGGATGGTGGTCATTGTGAATACGCAGATAATAAATACATTATAAAGAATGCATTATAAAGACTGATGAGAGTCTGAGTAGACCGGTCTCCAAAGAAGCTATTCAAATGGCTAATATCCAAATGCAAAGATGCTCAACATAACTAGATATTAGAGAAATGCAAAGCAAAGCCACATTGAGATACCACTTCGCACCCGTGAGGATGACTGTAATCAAAAAGACAGGCAACGGCAAGCGTGGATGAGAGCACGGAGAAAAGGGCAGCCTCATACACTGCTGGTGGAAATGGGAAATGGCACAGCCACATTGCAAACCAATTTGGTAGGTCCTCAAAATGTTAAACACAGAATTAACATATGGCCAGCAACTCCTCTTCCAGGAGAAATGCAAAGAATGTCTACACTAAAACTTGTAAACAAATGTCAATAGAAGTGTCATTGATAACAGCCAAGAAATGGGAACAGCCCAAATATCTATCAGTGAATAAATAGATAAACAAAATGTGGTCTATCCACACAACAGAAGTTTAATCAGCCATAAAAAGGGATGACGGTGATGCATGATATATGGCTGAGCATGACTGTACCTGAAAGAGATAATGTTGAGTGAAAGAAACCAGTCACAAAACGCAACACACCATGTGATTCTATTTACATGAAATGTTCAGAATGGGCATATTCATGGAGACAGAGTAGATTAGTGGCTGTCAGAGGCTGGGGTATGGAGGGATGAGGGGTGACTACTAATTGGTATAGAGTTTCCTTTTGGATTAATGAGAATGCTCTAAAATTGATTGTCATGAGAATTTCACGTTGTTGGCAATATATTAACAACAAGTGAATTGTAGACTTTAAAAGGATGAATTGTGTGGTTTGTAAATTATATCTTGATGGAGGGCATTTTGCCAAGTAAAATAAATCAGAGAAAGACAAGTATGATTTCACTTATATGTGGAATCTAAAAAAGGTCAAATTCATAGAAACACAGAATAAAATAGTGGGAGGTGAGGGGAGGGGAGAAATGGGGAGATGTTGGTCAACGGGAACAAACTTCCAATTATGAGATGAATAAGTCCTGGGAATGCAATGTACAGCATGGTGACTGTAGTTAATAACACTGTATTACATACTTGAAATCTGTGAAGACAGTAGATCTTAAATGTTCTTACCACCACCACTGGAAAAAAAAAAGGTAACTGTGAAGTGATGGATATGTGAACTATTGCAATAATCCTTTTGCAATATATACGTGTATCAAATTATGTTGTACATCTTAGGCTTACACAATGCTATATGTCAATGATATCTCAATAAAACTGAAAAAAGTGATGAAGTGTAAGAGGGAACACAGACCCTGAAGCACGAAAGGCCATGTGTGCTAGGGACATAGAGGGGATCTTCAAGAGTTTCGGGCGAAAGATCTGGCAGATGAAATGGGTAATTATAGGTACTTTGGGATTATGTTCCAAGGACAATGGAAAACCTCTGAAGGCTACAAAACCTAACAGTGGCATAATTAATCTCCTATTTTTAAAAAAGATTTTTTTTCTTTATTTCTTGAGAACGGAAGGGAGGGAGAAAGCGAGGGAAAGAAATATCAATGTGTGGTTGCCTCTCCCGTGCCCCCAACTGGGGACCTGGCCTGCAACCCAGGCATGTGCCCTGAGTGGGAATCGAACTGGCGACCCCCTGGTTCACAGACCAGCACTCAGTCCACTGAGTCACACTAGCCAAGGCTCATCTTGTATTTTAAATAGCTCTCTCTTCTTGCATTGTTAGGGCACAAGTAGGTTGCTGTTATAGTTAATAAAACCACATAGAAATCATTAACTGAAAAATTTAGAGTTAAAATTAACACACAGTTATTTTCTTTTGATTTATTATGCGTGCTAGGAAAATGAGGATGCCAAAATACTTATTCATTAATAGGAAAAAGGAGTACCTATCATGTCAGTAATAATGTGAGCTTTTGACTTTTTAACCACACATATTCAGTTGCCGCTAGGAGTTAACTGTAGGACACAAAGGCAGAATTAAACTCTTTTATCAATGTCCAGTAGCATATTTATATCACACACAGATTCAAGCTTAATCACTGAAGAGAAGGAGCAAGTGGAAGCATGTCTAACAGAGGTCGCGATGGGTTTGCCAAAGTTTGCCTGCGTGCCATGTGGGATCATTGCATATCAGCAGTTTACTGGCAATTGTTTTGGTTGGCATCTTGGTTGAAACTGTGAAGTTACTGGGACTGATGTTCCGGAATGAGAAGACATGCATTTCCCCAGCCTGAGGGAGGGCAAGAGACTATCTTAGGTAAACAAGGATCACAGCTGCGTGGGAAGGGAAGACAGCTGAAGGATGTCTGCACATCATGCAGCATTGACTCTGGGCTCGGGCAGTTTAGATGGTGAAAAAGTTCTGGAATGGATAGTGGTGCTGGTTATACAACATTGCGAATGTACTTAATGCCAAGAG
>PVJD01017921.1:0-16124 GCA_004026545.1 Mormoops blainvillei | reverse complement strand
CCCCAGGACCTGACAACCCGGTTTCTTGTCTAGGGGCACCGGGCCTGGCACAGAGCTCTCGGCCGATCCCTGGTGCTTGCTTGTCATCTAACAGGGAAGAGAGAGCAGACTGGCTCGGTGACAGACGGGAGACGTGGCATGTGTCGACTGCACCGTGGCCCCGAACTAGGAGCCAACAGAGAGCCTCACGGCAGGGAGGGCCCCCTGGGAGGCACCGGGAACGAGCCTGAGCAAAAACCCGCGGCCCCTCTGGCCTCGCCTGTGACACGGGACTCTCCCTCTTTTCCGATTTCATGACAATAGTGAGACTTCAGACCTCAATCCAAAGGACTGAACTGTCTTGGAAAATTAAACGCAGGTCATGAAGCCGCGGTCAAACCCACATGGAAACAGAGCCTCGTCCTCCGTTCACAAAAGATGTTTCGCTGGGGGATGAAACTGTTTGCGGCGGGGGTTGGGGAGGGCGCTTCCAAATTTCAGCGTCTCCGAACAACATAGAGATGAACGACCCTGGGGAGCTCTCTTTGTCAGCAATGGGGTGCACAGCTTGGGCCGATGACAGCCCCTTTGGGCTGCTCGCTGCAGGGCCCCCCAAGGGGAACTTCGAAACGGCTGCCCAAGCGGTTATCCCTTGATAACCGAGGAGAAGCGAACCCCACCCCCTTTACCTGCCCGGAGCAGGATGACCTGGTCCTCCAAGGTGAGGTCCGAGAAATGCGGAATGCGTTTGGCCCACTCTACGAGGGTGAACAGCTGCTTGTCGGCGGCGTGGCATATGTTGGTGACGGGGTCATTGGTCTGGAAGGCGACAGAGCTCAGGGCGCAGGTTCTGGGGTCTTCGCGCGCCCCTCCCCGCTCCCGCCGCCTGCGGGAAGGGGAGCTGGACAGCGGCCTGG
Source organism: Mormoops blainvillei (assembly GCA_004026545.1). Taxonomy (NCBI): domain Eukaryota; kingdom Metazoa; phylum Chordata; class Mammalia; order Chiroptera; family Mormoopidae; genus Mormoops; species Mormoops blainvillei. Next base: position 15,228 of record PVJD01017921.1, on the reverse strand, counting down.
GCCACCTACCGAGTTCTCCATGCTCCCGTCACCGTAGGCTTCTGTCTTTGGTTCAACGGCAAGCTCGGCCTCCAGGATCTGCTCCACGGGCATGTCCTCGTGGCCCCCGCCGGCGCCCTCGGCCTCGCTCTCCGCCCGCTCCCGGCCCCTCTGCCTTTCTTCTTGCACAGCTGGCAGACAGAAGGACACAGAGACATCACCGTCCAGGACAACAGAGGGGCGGCGGCCACCGCCTCACCGCCGCGCGTGTGAAGTGGCTGTCGCCTCGGTGCTGAAGCGGGCCTGCCGTGATGCTGGCCGTGAGACAGAGGACGCAAAGCTGTTGGCTCACGCCCGTGCCGCACTGTGGGTTCCTGGGTCCGTATTCTCCCCCGCTCGTTCGTTATGCTAACAGCTCCGAGAAGAGCACATTCCAAGCATTAAAAGCCTCCAATTCTTCCCCGGTTTCCGCGAGCCACTCCCCTCTGGCCCCCGTGGCCCCCCAACCTGCCTCTGGGAGAATATGGGAGCCACAGAGAAGTTAGGCCGCAGAGTGCACGGCCTGAGGCCGCAGAGCTGGAAGGTGACAGGGCCGGTGGGTAGGCCAAGCTGACGGCCACCCACGCCCACCTCTAACCCCTCCGAGGCCGCCGGCTTACTAAAGACCCCAGGGTGTCAAATACCACCTACAAATCGCCCCAAAAATAAGCCGGCGTCTAACTATCCAGACTACGTTACGCGACCGGAAAGGCAGGAAATGGAGCTGCCCCTGGGGGCCGTTCAGGGGTCTGGAAGTCAGAGGGTCCCCGTCCTGTGCCGGCTCGGCCAGCGGCCTGCTGCCTGAGCTTAGGTACATCACCGGCCACGGAGAACCTCCGTCCCTTCTTTCAAGAACTGAACGCGTGACATCGGAGAGCAGCAAGTGTCCATTCCGGCGTCACCCTTATGTGCCTTGAAACGGCGACAAGTGCCCCCGGCCCCAGGCAGGTGAACTGTGGGCCCACCCCAATTTCGTTTCTTTCGATCTGCCCGACTCTCTGGGAGCATAAATTCCATACTCTCTCTCCATTGTCTGTTGCAGGATTTTATTCTTCTTGCCCTCGAGAAGGTGTCCAAACCGAGCCCCAAATTCCATAAGCCAAGGCCGCGGTAGGGGCTGGAGAAAGTGGTGCTTCCCACAGGGGGAAGTGACACGGATTCAGTCCTTTGCCTCCTCCTGTCTGTCACAATATTACGTGTTCCTTCCGAACTTCCGCTGAGAGCTCCTCCCTCCCCCCAAACCGTCACTACACAGCTTTTTGTCACTCCTGTGTCTCCCTGTCCTGTGCAAATGCAGGAGCCCAAAGTGGGCCGGTTCTATGTGAAATCGTGACAATACCAGGTCCAAAAGGAAGGTCGCCCAGGTCTCATCATTGACACGTCCCGCTGGACTTGCTTTGTTATTGTTTTAACGGAAGAACCACTCCCCCTGCCATTCGACCTGGGGGGCCACTCTGACCCTGACCGAGCCGAGGGATATTGGGGCTCCAGGGATCTTGTTCGCTGTTGTCCGTTTTTTTATTGAGGTCTAACAGACATACAACATTATGTGAATTTCAGGTGTCTAACACAACACTGTGGTGTTTGTCTATATTGCGAAATGATCCCATGATAAACCCGTGTAACATCTGTTGCCACACATGGTTACAATTTTTTTCCTTGTGAGAAGAGCGTTTGGGGTCTATTCTCTGGCAACTCTCAAATATGCTATGTAGGATCGTCAGCTATAGTCAGCCTGTTGGACATCACAGCCCCAGGACTTACGTGTTTTATAGCTGGAAGCGTGTACATTTTGACCCTCTTTGTCCACTGTGCCCACGGGCCACCTCCTGGCTCTGGCAGCCACCAATCTGCTCTCACCCCTGTGAGCTTGGTTTGCGTGTGTGTGTGTGTGGGTTTGCATGTGTGTGTGTTTGCGTGTCTGAGTTGAGGGTGGTTGCGAATTCCACCTGCAAGTGCGAAGGCTTGAGTCCAGGCTGCATTTTGAGAAACAGAATCCAACTGCGGAGAAGAAGTGACCACTCCTCTGAGTGAAGCCTTTACCTTCATCTAATTCAGCCGTTTTCAACCCGTGGACCCCACAAGGATTCATAAAACAGGCACTGTCTGGTGACTGAGTCAGGGGCTCTGACCTCTCTCCCCGTAGATGATCGAATAAGACAATGACAACAGCCAACACAACAGTATCCACCTGGTGTGAATGAATCAAAATTCTACCTACTTTTTTGTCAGGCTGGCAAAAGTAATATTTTTTTGGTGGGTCGCAGAGTTTTAGTACCTCGTTTATGTGCGCCGTGCGGTGAAAAATGTTGAAAATCGCTGCTTTAACGCAAATTTGGGCACTTAACAAAATTTGGGCATTATTTTTCCAAGTCACCCTGCAACTTCTCTCGGTTGTCCCAGGGGAAGATATCTCTGCTGACACCACGTTTCTGACCAGCGGACAGGGTCATTAATTGGATGCTGTCATGGTGGCAGAAGCTACAGAGAGTATGCGTTCCGTCCTGGGGAAGAGAAGACAGGGCCCACAGCTCAGTCCCCCTCGTAGGTCTAGTCCGGAGGTCCCTGGAAGGAGGGCCCCGGAGGGTCTTAGGGGAAGGGGGCTGGGCCTGACCTGCTTGCTCAACGCCTCTCTCCGGTCACTCTGTCAACGGAGACGTGGGAAGACAGAGGTGGAAGCAAGAGGTCTTTGGAGCCCATCTTTTTTACAAAAGACAGTGGTGGTGGGGAGTATGGTGAAAGCTGCCAAAGTTGCGAGCACGGAAAGATTCCAGGCCCGTTCTGAGGGAGACGCGATGTCCCCACCCACGGCAGGCGGTGCATCGAAGGAAGAGCGGAGTCCGACGGTTTCTGGTCTGAGTGACTGGAACACGGCATTTCCTGATATGGGGCACACAGTGTGATGAGCAGACCGGGGAGGGTAGACTATCAGAGCCCGGGCTCGGGTCTGCCGACCTGCGCGTCTGTCAAACGTCGGGGAGGCTATTCCGGTCCCAGGCACAAACCAGGTTCGGAGGAGGCCCAAGGTGGCCTCTGTTCTGGACAACGAAGCCCTGGTCCCCGTCTTCTGGGACCTCGATAAACACCTCTCCGAGCCCGTGTCCCCAGCTGCTGCCCAGTTAGGGCCGATCAGATTCGGAAGGGCCGCCCGCCCGCCCGCCCGCCCTCGGACACGCTACAGTTCCGGGAATGTCACTTTTCTCCTGGGTAGCCTCCTCTCTTCGCAGGGGCTCGCAGAGCTTCCCTTCGTCATCCTTCAGCGAGCCCCCGCTCCGCGCACAGCCCAGACCGGCAACGCCCGGCAGCCCCCGGGACCGGGCAGCACCTCTCCCTCCTTCCTGAGAGGCAGGACCTCCTCCCGCGGGGCCCCGGGAAGCGTCACCGTGGACACCGTGCACCTGATGGAGCGCGCTAGTTAATTAGCTACCCTTACAGTGATTTGTGCTGTTTGACGGAAAGACTTTTCGATCTTATAAAGGAACAGAGGGCACTTTCACGGGTTTTTTTCCTCGCTCTGCAAGGGTGCGGCGGACCCCCTGCACCTGGGAAGGTGTTACGGTTTACGAGTGCACAAGGGTCATCTCTCTGAAGGAGACGCACGGCGAAGCCAGATGACTGCGAAGGCCGCCGACCCCGAAGACCACGGTGCCCACGCACCCCTCTCAGGGGACCTGCGGCAGCCACGCTCACAGAAGCGCAGGGCACAGGCTCGGCCTGCTTGCCCAGAGGGAGGCGTAGCTGCACTGGGATTGGCCTGCCGTCCCAGCGTGGGACAGCGCCAGGCCCCTGACCCCCAGGCTATCGGATTTGCACTCCGGCCAGCGGAAGCGTCCTGATGCGGGCTCCCCACCTGAGGGCAGACATGGAGGAGGGAGCTGCTGCCCCCTTGCTCTGCGTAATCACCCAAGAAACACTTGAGAAACCGAGGTCCCGCAAAGTCCCTAAAGCCTCCCCTCCCAGCTCCTCCCTGCGGAGCCCAGCCTCGCAGGACCTGCCGTGTCCCGCACGGGCCACTGGTCCCCGCCACCATTTCTGAGCGAGCCGCGTCCAGAGTGCAGCGAGGGGACAGGCACGGGCAGGGCGCCTACCTTCCCGCTTCATGCCCATGACCAGGCACTTCTGGTAGCGGCAGTACTGGCAGCGGTTCCGCTGGCGCTTGTCGATGAGGCAGTCCTTGTTGTCCCGGCAGGTGTAGAGCAGGTCCTTGCGGATGGTCCTCTTGAAGAAGCCCTTGCAGCCCTCACAGCTGTACACGCCGTAGTGCTTGCCTGCGCAGGAGAACGGGCGGGGTGGCTCTCGTGTTCGTTTGCGTCTTTCTTTCAAAGACCCTCCCCCACTGTCACCTCCCACAGGGAACCTGGTGTGTCACGCGGGCAGAAAGCCACACGTGACCCGGCCCGCCGAGGCGGCAGGCTGCCCCCAGCACCAGCCCGGGGCCCCACAATTGTACCCACGTCCCGAGCTCAGGTGTCGTTTACATTTATTTTATCAAGCGATGCTTATATTTAGTTAAACAAAACATCTGCTTCCATTCAAGACACAAGGATGCTTGCTAAAAATACTTATGCTCATTGTATATGATCTAGCAGAAAAAGACCCTCAGCTTCCCTAATATTTCCCCACAGGGGAGACCCAAAGACTTAGGAAACCTCCCCCTTAAAAATACTACCGTTGTCTCTAAACTATGAGCAGGTCTTTGGCTGACGAATTTTTTTAATGCTATTCTCCGTTGGAGAAATAAATCGGTACATGGCCTTTGTAGCATAACATGACGTGCCGTCTGGAGATACGAAATAAAGGTCTGATGGAAGGTGGTTTTGCTGGACCCAGAATAATCTGTGACCTGTGTCAGTGCCTCTGTCACCTGTTGCATAGCTCGGTCTGCAATGACCACAGCCAGGGACGGTTACTTTGTGGCAGGAGAGCCAGCAGGCCCCCCGCCCAGCATCACCCTCAGGCCCGGTCCTTGCTAAGCCGAAGTCTTCTCGAGACCACACGCCAGGCAGCCCGGCCCAGGGGACCAACAGGGCGGGACTTCAGAAACACCAGGAAGCCGGCCACTCCAAATACACTCGTGTCCGACTCTGGAGCGTGACGCGTGAGGCTGTTCAGCGGCAGACCCGACTTGACCTTCTAATTCGATTTTTAGGCTGACACTGTGGTGGCTTCGAAGTCCCTAAGGGTCAGCAACCGGAAACATGGGGCCCCAGGACCTTACATTTGAGGGGAGGCCGCCCTGCGACGAAATGGGGGCGGAGCCGGTGGAAGCTCAGTCTCTGTCTAATCCACTGACTGTGCTAATTTTCTGAACCCCCGTCGATCATAAACACGGGGTTTTATCTTGGGCCCAAAGACGTCACGCTCTCAGCTCCGCAGTATGTGTCTTTGAAAGGGATGAGGCCAATTCGTCGTCCCTGTGGCTCTTCAAAATAAGAAGGACCCTCCCGGACTTGCAACTAAGCCGCAGCAGAGGAAGGTCCCCGCCAGGGTGGGGCTGGCGTGCTGGGACCACTGCAGCGGCCAGACCTGCGCTCTTTGGAAGGAACTCTGGAGAGCGACCAGACATCAGCTGTGTCACTAGGCAAGTTCTGGGGACTTCCCACAGAGGGACAATTGTTGCAGTTTTGGTGACAAGCAGAGGAAATATTCCATCAGACCTGGGGGGACAGCGATGGGAAAGGGCTTCCCCATCTTCCCAGTCATCAGATCGGACATTCGATGTCTTCCAAACAGGTGGGGCGGGGAGTCGGGGGCAGAAGGAGTGGGGGAAGGGAATGACTTGGGAAGGAGATAACTGGGGCAAAAGTGGAAGAGGCTCAGAGACGATGAAATTGGTGAAAACACTTACTTCCATCCCTGAAAACACAGTGGAGACCTAGAACATTATAGAAATAAACACGCTAAAATACTAAGGGGTTTGTCTTTCTAGGGGACAGTACATGTAACTTTTTTTAGTTTACTTTTGTACTTTTCTAGTTCTTCCAAATTTTCTATAAACTGGAACCTTCCTTCTAGAATTATAAAAATCGTCATTTTTTAAATCCTCACTCGAGGGCATGTTTTTATTAATTTTAGAGAGCGGGGAAGGGAGAGAGAGAGAAATATCGATCGGTTGTCTTCCCGTTCGCACCCCAACTGGGAATCAAACCCACAACCTAGGGATGGATGTGTCCTGACCGGCAATCAAACCCGCAACCTCTCTGGTGTATGGGATGACACTCCAACCAACTAAGCCACCCGGTCAGAGAACATCTTTTCTTTAATTAAAAGAAACTCTCGCTTGCGACCACCAGCCAACCCCAACGGCGTCTCTATCCCAGATACGCACCCAACACAGCAACTCCATAGAGAGGGGCTTCTGAGATGGTCCGGATAAATCTAATCCTCAAAAATGAGGTCAGACTTTAAACTCATCAAGACTGCAGGCCCCAGAGACAGGCTTTCCCAGCCGGGGCCCCAAGCTGGACCATTGGAACGGGCCCTTTTCCCTTCATCAGGAACCAAGTAGCTGACAGCAGCTGCAACTTCTCCTGGTGGCCCCTGCCTGGGGCGGGAGGCGGAGCCTCCGCACTCACCTGAGGACCTGTCCCCACAAATGGCACAGATGTGCTTCACCAAAGACCCGGGGCTGGCGGACGGGTAGTTCATGTTTCCGATCCCGGGAAGCCCGGGTAAGGGCTTGATATCTTCGGAAAGGCTGACGCCGCTGACCACATTGAGCTGCAAGAGAAAAAAGGCAATGAAACCCGGAGCCGGCCGGCCGGTCCCAGCCTCGGCGGCCAAGAGCCCCAGCGCGGCGTCCTCGAAAAAACACAAGGTCCGTTTCCAGAAGCAGTGTCCGGGTAGAGAGCCTCTGAAAAACGCCTGTGTGCGATATGAATTTTGGGGAGAAAAAAGATGGGGCGGAAGATCTAAGCCCCTCTAGGAGCCAAACCCGATAATCGCACACGCCCGCGCCTCTGCTTTGATTGGCTGGGCTCGTGCATCACGTCTGAGCTAGAAATCCGCGCAGAAGGGCGCGCTCAGCGCAAGCCCACGGTGAGCGTTTGAATGTCGTCCGCAGCCCTGACTTTGCTCCGGGAGGAGCCCCGGCCCTCGGGCAAAAGGCGGACCCCGAGAAGCCGAGAGAACACACACATCCGTTCCTTTCGTCAGCTGGCAGAGATGCCTGGGCACAAAGGCAAGGCCGACGGAGGCCTCGGTGCAGTGGCAGGGAAGGGAGGTCACGGGGCCACTGAGGATGGTGGGCCAGCTGCCCACGTGCACCAAAAATGGAGCAGAGAGCCCCAGATGCGTTTTCGAAGGCACAGTTGATCTTCCCGCGAAAGTACAAAATCCATGGAGCCGGAGAGGGTCGCCTTTGTCTTCCTGGTGCCCGTCGTGGGCCTGGCCCGAGCTGGGGAGCCAGCAGTGTGAGCGTCTGAACACGCGAAGCTCGTGTGCGCCCCCTCTGCACCCCAGCTGCTGTTGGCACCAGCTCCCGTCGCCCACCCTGTGTCCCCCGGAGAAGAAGCCGCGCCTAAGGGTTTTGTTCTCTTCCAAGACGACAGGTTAACAGGATCCCACCTGCAGCATTTCTGCGTCCCATGGGTGCAGGTGACCTGGGCACTGCGAGGGGAGAAAGTCTGGAAGACCTGCCTCTTGTACCCCAGAATGCACTGTCTCACTGAGGAGTCAGGACAGCCACCAACGCTGACCACACGCATGAGCACACGCAAGCAAAGGGGGTGCAGGGTGTTTCAGTGGCCCGTGGAGGCAGCTGGTGACTATCTGGGGGTCTAAGGGAGGTCCGCGACTCTGATGTGGCCCATGTGAATTGTGAGTCCCGTCGCCTAATCAAGTGCCTGTGATTCTCACACTCAATCGAAGAAGGAACGATCAGTAAAACATAAAATACGACAGAGCCTGAGTGAGGTTCCTTCTAAATTTAGTAGCTTTTCAAGTCACTAAGCAAGTGTTTATTGAGCACAGGAGGTGGGCGGCGCTGCTGTGAGGGGCCGAAAAGAAGACACCCTCGTGTGGCAGGGCGCGGGCTGGCTGCTGGGCTGAGGAGAGTGGGTGGAAGCCGGGAGCCCATGGGGGTGAGGGGGCGGGCGGAGCCAGAGGGTCTGGGCAGAGGACTGTCACCCTCCGTGCTCCTCCTCGGGCAGCTGCGCAAGGAAAACGTGGAGAGACGCACACAGGCTGCCAAGTGCCAGGCGCGGTGCCTTCCAGACCAAACGGGCGGGAGGTACGCCCCGGGCTGCTGGACCCCAGCCTTCACTCCCCCTTCACCACGTTGTCTGTCCCGGGTGGCAGGAGTCCCTCGGACCCCCCAGCTCTGGCGGCTACTGTGACCTCTCCCTGGCAGGAGCCCTGAGGGCAGCCCCTGTCCGCCCCCTGCTCCTGAGTCCAGGTGGTGTGGGCAGGTGGCGATGGGGGGGAGGGACTGGGAAAGGTGTGGTCACTCTCTTCTCCGGGGCCTCCCTGTGGCTTGGGGTCTGTGCGTCACCGTGGCCATGGTGGCCAGGCCACGTCACTGAGACGGCATCTGTCGTCTACACAGAAGTCAGAAGTTTTCAAATGCAGAGTGTGTGGCGGCACATGAGCGGGTGGCAGACGGAGAAGGTGTCACGTCTCCTGGGCCTGGTTCAGCCAGACCTGTTTTTATTTGATGTGTCTATTATTAGGCTTTCAGACAGGATTCCGCTTAAAGAAAAGACGTTACAGCTTAAATTTTCTTTAATCCTTAGACAAGATGGTCTGTGAGGTCCAGCTCTAACGTTTGCCTGTGGTCTAACAGTGCAAACACCCGAGGGACAGCGACTCGGTTACGGTCACCACCTGGGCAGGAATCTCCACAGACAGAGCTCAGGTCAGGCGGCAAGGTCAGGAGGGGACAGGGGAGGGAGACTGCCAGGGCCTCCGGGGCCCGCTCCGGGTCCAGCCCGCCGGCACCCCACTTACGACGTACCACATCACACACGCACACACACACACGCACATCCAGGAAAAGGTGGCCTCGGTCACGTTGTCTGAGAGCTGCATCAACATCTGCCCAGTTCCACGTCTGGCGTGTTTGGAAACGGCTCATCCGCTCAGAGAGCCCTCAACAAGCAGGACCGTGGCCCTGATAGGTTTTCCGATCTCCAGAGCCAACGTCAGCAAGTGCTTGCCAAAGGGAACTTCCCTAGCAACTCCCAGCGCCGGGGGACCCTGGAGTCCCTGATCATGCAGGTGTATAAGACACGTCCCCTAGGTGTGTGATATATCGCTTAGGTATAATAAAATAATAATAATAACTTATTGCCATAGAGCCTTGTAAGCCCCTAAGAAGTGACTTTTCGAATCACTTTGCTTTTCATAAAAATGATTGTTGGGTTTCAGGGCAAAATTTGTTTCCCTGCAATAGAGGACCAGGGCCTGAGAGACACGGTGGTTTGCAGAGGGTGACGCAGCCCCCGTCCCAAAGAACCAGCCCAGTCCCCTTCACAACTCAAGACCAAAGATCCAGCAAGACGAAAAAGAGAAACCCAGACCGCGAGTGGCCAAGCTCAGAACAGGGGACCCGCCTGCTACTGCCACCAGGGCTCCTCCCCCGGCCCCTCACCCCACACTGTACTCACCCGGGCCCGGTTCAGCGGAGGGACATGTCCCCAGACAAGGCCCGCCCTGCCCCACTCAGTCCAGGGGGCTCTGGGACAGTTGTCCTGACTGCTCAGGGTCTGACTCGCGTGGCCAACACCAAGGGCACTAGATGTCCCACGTCCCCTGGTTAACTGGGCCAAGTGTCACTGCCGTGGGGTTCCGGAGCCCCAGCCCACACGTGGCTGGGTGCCTGAGGCCTCCAGGGCCCGGCAGCGCTTGGCAGGCTGAATATAGCTCCCAAAGCCAAACTTGGCCTCGGCCCTGCACACGCCCCAGTTGGCCAGGACCCGGCTTTGAGCTGCCCTTTCAACCCCAATCCCTCTGCACAGACAGACAGTCCAGGAAGAGCGGCCTCGCTCACACGGCGCTGAGACGGGCGGATTGGCCAGCTCTGGCTCCATGCGGCCAGAATGTGGTGGCTAAGAGCAGTGCCGGGGGACAGTGCTTGCCCACGGCCCACCCACGGCCCTGTCCCCGTCCCTCACCCCACCCTGTTGTTTATCTGTTCACGGACGTAGTGGCCACTCTGTCCTGAAGGAAACTCTGTCCTTCATTGGTTTGGATTTTGTCTGTCATGCCTGCTCCACTGTTACTGCTGTGACAGCAGAGATGTCAGCCACATCGCTCAGCGTTGACCCGGGCCCCAGGGCAGAGTCGCGGGGCTCCTGAACCCCAGGAGCCTCACGAATTGGCGTCCGGATGAATGAACTCCCTTTGCAAAATGTCACTGTGTCTCAGAACCTCCCTGTGCCCCGCTGTCTCTAACCCACTGGCACTCACCTGTCCCCTGGGATCCACTGACATGCAGGAAGATGGACCCACTGACCTCGGGAGGGCCCCGCGTGCTGCAGAGTTGGGTGTCACTGGCTCCGCTGCTCCTGGGGCTGAGAACAGCCCATGTCCACCCCCATGGCTGTCCGGTCCCCACTCCTCCGAGTGGCCGCCCACTCTCTTGGGTCTCATGACAGGGGAGTTCACAGGTCCCTTTTCTGTGGTCCTTCGATTCCACCCACACCAGCAACAGCACGTAAACGCCAACTGGCAGTTACCTGGATGGTGTGGCACGTCCCTCACGCAACCCCCAGGGGCCCTGTTTTGCTCCTAATTCTTCACATACTCTGCACAGTTTTCATAGACTCTCCCACTGATGAGCACGGCCCGCCTCCCTGCCCGCCAATGCTGGCGTCAGCCCAGCGGGTTCCGTGGGCCGGCGGACGCTGGGGGACCTGGCCCGAGCAGGGACCCCCTGAGCTCTCCGGGGTAGCTGGGACATTGGTGCCCCTGCGAGGGGCCCCACAGGCAGACACGGGCCCAGTCTTGGTGCGGCCGGCTCACCAACCCTCTGAACAGAGCCACCCCACGGGGACATGGGAGTGAGAGAGACAATGGGTGTGATTTTGTGACCCATGGCAAATTCGGGATTGGTTATTACGCAGCATCGAGAGCATCCTACTACAAGCCGACGTCCCGTGGTGACTTTGCTAGAAGTGGGGGACAGGCATCGGGCCACCTTCTGGGCGCCTGAGAGCGACAGTACTGTGTCCGCCACACACACTTTCTCTCCTGAGGAACGTGACGTCACTGCCAGGCTGAACAGGAGAACCACAGTCCCCGGCCCCCAAGGCCACCTGGGTCCCCTGGGGCCACCCTGCCCAAGGACTCACTTAATGACCACCCCACAGGAGGCAAGTGGCTGCCCACCACCTGGGAGGGTGCCTACCTGAGAGCTGGGCGGGGCAACCAGGTTGACCCCTGGGGGGGCCGCCAGCGCTCCTGAGGGCGGGCCCATGGCGGACGTGATGACTCGATAAGGAGAGCCCAGGGTGTTCAGGGGGGCCCCCACTGTACTCAGGGTCCGCGGAGCGCTCCCAGGCGTGTCTGTGTAGCTGGGGTGGCTGTCCATGGGCTTCCCACTGGACAGGGCCGCCGTCGGGCTCATGGACGTGGGGCCGGAGTGGCCGGGGGCACCTGTGGGGAAGAGAGCATAGGTGAAGGGGGCTGGGGGCTGGGGAGCGCCGACCGGCCCTGTGGGGACAGAGAACCGCCCCCCAGCCCCCCGGCTTGGCTGCCTGAGCCCTGCCCCTCCCTCCGGCTGAAGCGAGGACTCGCTTCCACAGCGAGCTGGTCGAGCAAAGGCCAGCAGAGCCGGGGGTGGGCACAGGGCTGCTGCAGGCAGACCCCCTCACTGACATGCGAGTTCTCTCATCCCCACCCAGAACCCGTTGTCAGCTGCGTCAGATCAGCTGGGCCCACGGGGGCACGGCCCACACGTCCCCAAGCCTGGGCAACTGGGGCCGGGGCCAGGCATCCAGACAGGGAAGATGAGTCAATACCAGCCCCCCGGGGACAGGGTGAAGACAGCAGGTAGCCAGGCTGCTCCAGAATCCCCCGCCTCGAAGCCACGCCGCCGCGAGCATGGGGCGGGGCTGAGCCCGCCTGTCAGAAATTCTCTCACGCGTTCTGGTAGCACCGAGCATTCACGAAGGTGCCAGGTGCTGTCCCCAGTGCCGGGGTCCAGAGCCCGACAGAGCACAGCGCTTCCGCCAGCCCACCCCTGGCCACCGCCCATCTGCTCTCGGCCTCCGAGTTCATTTTTTTTGTTTTGTTCTGTTATTAGATTCCACGTGGAAGTGAGGTCCTGTGGTACTTGCCTTTCTCCACCTGACGTTTCACCGGGCATAATACCCTCGAGGTCCATCTGTGGTGTCGCAAGTGGCAGGACCCGCCCCCCCGCCCCATTTTTTATGGTCCAGTCCCATCGCATTGTACAGATGTGCCACGTCTGTATTCATTCGTCCATCATCGGGCACCTGGGTGGCTTCCACTTCTTGGCTGCCGGGAACGATGCTACAATGAGCACGGGGGGCAGATGTCTTTTTAGGTTAGTGTTTTCTCTGTGGGACTCTTCTGAAACACGCACACCCCGCTGGAGGGGTCGGCATGGGTTTCTCTTGAGCCCTGGCTCACGGAGTTAAGGCCTAGCTGCGGAGAGGACAGCCACTCCCGTCCCCAAGAAGGTCGAGACCCTCTAGTCATTCTGCCCGGAGAGTTTCAACCCTCAGGGACCGCGGTCTCCTAAATGGATCAGTGCCCCTGTTCTAGGCCCCACAGCTGAGGAGGAACCACTTGCTGTGGGTTCACGGGCACGTGACACGGGGGCTCAGACGAACAGGTCAGACACGCCTGACGTGGCCTGAATAGCAACTGAGAGTCTGCGCATGTTAACTCATTTGATCCTGTGGGGATCATTTCAGCCTGCTCCCAAGACTACTTAGGCTTGGTCTCACCCCCGCGCTGTAGGTCCAGGATGACCGGCCCCCACCTTTGTCGTCTGTTGTCATCCTTCAAGGCCTAACTCAAGTGTCAACTCCTCCAGGAAGACTTCCCTGGTGTTCCTGGTCCAGTTTAATGCTCTCCTCCTGTTTTCTAAGTAACAGCTTGTTTATTTCCATCTCTCCCACTAAACCGGGAGGGGGAGGGGAGGTGTCGGCTCTGTTTGCCCACTTCAAGCGTGGCGCCCAGAGTTGCCGAGATCGCCAGCGGCAGAACGCAGACTCAAGCTGCCGGCCTGAAGCCCTCGCGGTTTCCTGCCCATGCTATCAAGAGCAGCAGAGATGATGTGAAGAGCCCTCACGTCGCAGCGACGAGATGGCTCAGCTCTGAAGCGATCTCAAGCTGGAAGGCCGAGAGCAGCAGCCTTTCATCTGAACGGGGAAGCCGAGGCAGGTTCCCAAGAACCCAAGCTGCCAAAACCGAGACCCTTCCCAGATGGCTACGGACTGGAAAGAATAATTTTAGACTCCCGTGGGGTCCTGGAAGGCTGTGACATTTCCAGAGGCCAGGGTCTACCCTGAGCCCAGCACTGAGACAACACGGGACTTGATGGGGGAGCACTCAAACTCCACTGGGACCCGGCCATCCCCCCACGGCCATGCCACCTAAAGGGGATCACTGTCCCTTCCACCTGGCTTTGCGGACACAACCTAAGGGGCCCTGCAGCCTTTCTTTCATTCTGCCCCTATGGGTCTCAGAGAGACCTGCCTGTCCCTCTGTGCACCCTGGGGACGCCCCGTGCGAGATGCCCAGAGCTGCAGGGCGGACAGGACCAAGACTGCGCCCCATGTGCTCACCAGCCCAGGCGGGAAGGGATGCTGCGGGGTGGGGGTGGGGGGCATGGTAGCTGGCACGGGGGCAAACTTTAAAAGGCGTTCAGTCCCCCTCCCCCGGCTGCTGACAGTGATCCCAGAGCCTGCAACGTGGTGGGCGCTCAAAATATACCTGCTGACTAATCCAGGAGCGGGCTCCTTGTTGTTTTTTTTTTTCTTTTGCTAATTAACGTATGTAACCATATATAGCGTTCACCCATAGCAATTATTGGCATAAGAAATCTATGTCTCTGCATTTGTTTACCCAAATCCAAAGCCTCTGAAATCTCCGAATAAGGAATTGTATGTATGTTGAAGGGGCACTTACTGAGAAAGAGAAGCTGGGTACCTCGAACTACGGAATTCTAACCGAGGTGAAGGAGTTGCTTAGCAACCTCATCCTCAGCCAATAAAAACAAAATGTCATGCATGGGTCTTCCTGATTGGCTGGACAGGAGCAAATGGTCTTGGCTGTTGCGCTAGGGCAGAGAGTTTGCGGGTCTCATTAGCAACCCCGGTTAAACCCACCCACAGGGAAGGGGGCAGAGGGAAACTCTTGCTATTTCTAAGAGTCAGTGCCCCCCATCTGAAGCCAGGGAACACCGCAGGCGCTCCCCTACGCCTCCTTCGTCCCACGTCCCACGGTGGGCGCGCCGACCTGGTCGTCTGCTATCTTCCCACCCAACCTGTTCTTCCTGCCCTCGGGGAACTCGGGCATCCTTGCCCTGCTTGGTCTGCAGCCCACAGACAGGCTGCGCAGTGGGGGAAGCAGGGCCCTGCCACGCGAAGGGCCCGTCACGTCACCTCCTCCACGAAGAACTGCAACAGCAACAGCTAATATTGGGTGAGCAATTACCACGCGCCGGACGCGGTCCTAAACGCTCCGCAAACACGGACGCCTTTCATACCTCCGAACATGAGGCTGGGACTCTTCTCGCTCCTGAACAAACGCAAAAATCAGGGGACGGAGAATTAAATGGCTCGCTCAAGGGAGCATGCTGGCAAATGATACAGGCCACCCGTGACTCTCAGGGAAAGGCAGCGGGTGCGGGTTCTAATCCCAGTCCCGCCAGGCACTGACTGTCTGCGCATCCTCTTCTGAGTCTGTAAAAGACATTTCTTCAGGGAAGCTGAAACCCGGACAAAGGACGTTGAGAATTTTATGAAAAACCGATACAAAATATTGCTATTTCTTCCTGATACATTAACAACCTAGAAATAAGGAGGGAAGAATTTTTACAACACTGTTCCAGTTTGTCTTTCATTATGTGACTTAAAACGCCCAGCTCTATGAGGTATAATCTGCAAACTTTAGTAAAGTTAGAGAAAGAAATGAATAATTCCAAAACATGTAAAAACAAAAAACAAAACCCTAAGTTGTCGTTCTCTTGGTACCTACACAGTAACTATAAAACGTTTTTCATTTAGAAAAAGTGGT
>PVJD01017920.1:0-16112 GCA_004026545.1 Mormoops blainvillei | reverse complement strand
GTGAAGGAAATAGACATGCAAGTTCATGAAACACAGAGAGCCCCAAACAAGATGGATGCAAAGAGAGTCACTCCAAGATACAGCATAACTAAAGTGCCAAAGGTTAAAAGATAAAGAGAGAACCTTAGAAGCAACAAGAGAAAAGAAGTTAGTTACCTACAGGGGAGTTCCCATAAGACTGTCAGCTGATTTCTCAAAAGAAACTTTGCAGACTAGAAGGGATTGGAAAGAAATTCTCAAAGTCATGAAAAGCAGGGTCCTACAGCCAAGATTGCTCTACACAGCAAAGTTATCATTATAATTGAAGGGAAGATAAAGAGCTTTCCAGACAAGAAAAAACTAAAGGAGTTCATCATCACCACACCATTATTATATGAAATGTTAAAAGGACTTATTTAAGAAAAAGAAGATTGAAACTATGAACAATAAAATGGTAATATATATATATATCTATCAACAATTGAACCTAAAAACAAACTAAACAAACAAGAACAGAGACAGAATTATGGATACAGAGAGCATTTTGATGGTTGCTAGATATGGGCGGGTGGTATATGGGGGAATAGCTGAAGAGGTGAGGGGATTAAGAGGTACAAATAGGTAGTTACAGAATAGCCACAGGGATGTGAAGTACAGTATAGAAAACGGAGTAGCCAAAGAACTTATACACATGACCCATGGACGTGAACAATGGTGTGGGATTGCCTGAGGGAGTGAGGGGTACTGGGTGGAGGAGGGCAAAGGGGGGACAATCAGGACAACATCAATAAAATATAATTTTTAAACATTTAAACTCATGGAGACTGAACAAGGAATGGGTTAATAATGAGATCAAAAAAGAAATCAAAAAGTCTCTGGAAACAAATGAAAATGTACATACAATAGTCCAAAACCTATGGGACACAGTGTAGACAGTCCTGAGAGGAAAATTCATAGGAATGCAGGCCTACCCAAAAAAGATAGAAACAATTCGAATAAACAACCTAACCCTACATCAACAAGAACTGGAGAAACAACAACAAACAAAGCCCAGAGCAAGCGGAAGGAAGGAAATAATCAAGATCAGAGCAGAATTGAATGACATAGAGACAAAGAGAACAATTAAAAGGATCAATAAATCCAGGAACTGGTTCTTTGAAAAGGTAAACAAAATAGAGAAGCCTTTAAGAAGACCCATCAAGAAAAAAGGGAGAGGATGCAAATAAATAAAATCAGAAATGAAAGAGGAGAAGTTATGACTGGTACTACAGAAATACAAAGGATTATAAGAAATTACTATGAACAATTATATGCCAAGAAATTTGAAAACCTGGGTGAAATGGACCAATTTCTAGAAAAATATAATCTTCCAAAACTGAACGAAGAAGGAGCAGAAAGCCTGAACACACCAATAACAGCTGGTGAAATTGAAGCAGTAATCAAAAAACTCCAGGAACACAAAAGCCCTGGACCAGATGGTTTCACAGCAGAATTTTACAGAACATTTAAGGAAGAGATAACCCCTATCCTTCTCAAACTATTCCAAAAAATCCAAGAAGAGGGAAGACTTCTAAACTCTTTTTATGAGGCCAGCTTCATCCTAATCCCAAAACCAGATAAAGACACAAAAAAGAAAGAAAACTACAGGCCAATATCGCTGATGAACATGGATGCTAAAATCCTCAACAAAATATTGGCAAACTGCATCCAGCAATACATTAAAAGATCATACACCATGATCAAATGGGATTCATCCCAAGGATGCAAGGATGGTACAATATTCTCAAATCAATAAACATAATACATCACATAAACAGAAGGAAAGACAAAAATCACATGATGGTATCAATACATGCAGAGAAAGCATTCGATAAGGTACAGCACCCATTTATGATAAAAACACTCAGCAAAGTGGGAATAAAGGGGGCATACCTCAACATAATAAAGGCTATATATGAGAAATCTACATATAAAATTATACTGAAGAGGCAAAAACTAAAAGCTTTCCCATTAAGATCAGGCATGATACAAGGCTGTCTGTTTTCACCACTTCTATTCAACATAGTATTAGAAGTCCTAGCCACAGCCATGAGACAAGAAAAGAAATAAAAGGAATCCAAATTGGAAAGGAGGAGGTAAAACTGTCACTGTTTGCAGATGACATGATAGTGTACATAGAAAATGCTATAGACTCCACCAAAAAAACTACTCCACCTAAAAAGTGAATTTGACAAAACTGCAGGATACAAAGTCAATATTCAGAAATCGAGGGCATTTTTGTACACCAACAATGAAATATCAGAAGCAGAAATCAGGGGGAAAACCCCATTTACTATAGCAATGAGAAAAATAAAGTACCTAGGAATAAACTTAACCAAGGTGGTTAAAGACCTGTATTCAGAAAACTACACAATACTGAAGAGAGAAATTAAGAAAGACACAAATAAATGGAAGCATATACCATGTTCATGGATTGAAGAAGTGACATTATCAAAACATCCATACTACCCAAAGCAATTTATAGATTCAACACAATCCCTATTAAAATACCAATGACATATTTCATTCATATAGAACAAACAATTCAAAAATTTACATGGAATCATAAACAACCCCAAATAGCTGGAATGATTTTGAGAAAGAAGAACAATGTAGGAGGGATCACAATACCTGACATCAAACTATATTATAAGGCCACTGTAATCAAAACAGTCTGGTACTGGCATAAGAACAGACACATAGATCAATGGAACAGAATAGAGAGCCCAGAAATACACCCATGTCAATATGGTCAGTTAATATTTGACAAAGGGGGCAGAAGCATAAAATGGAGTAAAAATAGCCTCTTCAATAAATGGTGTTGGCAGATCTGGACAACCACATGCAAAAAAATGAAATTCAAGCACCAACTTATATAGCACACAAAAGTAAACTCAAGACGGATAAAAGACTTAAACGTAAGTCACAACACCATAAGAGTCATAGAGGAGAACATAGGCAGGAAAATCTCAGATATTCCATGCAGCAATATTTTCATCGATATGTCCCCCAGAGCAAGGGACATAAAGGAAAGAATAAACAAAGGGGGTTTCATCAAAATAATAAGCTTCTGCATGGCTAAAGAAAACATCAGCAAAATGAAAAGGGAACCAACTGTATGGGAAAATATATTTGCCAATGATATCTCGGACAAGGGTTTGATCTCCAAAATATATAAAGAACTCACACAACTTCACTCCAGGAAGACAAACAATTCAATTAAAAAATGGACAAAGAAACTGAACAGACACTTCTCCAAGGAGGACATACACAGGGCCCAGAGACACATGAAAGGAAGCTCAGCATCACTAGCCATCAGAGAGATGCAAATTAAAACCACAATAAGTTACCACTTCACACCAGCCAGAATGGCCATCATAAACAAATCAACAAACAAGAGGTGCTGGTGAAGATGTGGAGAAAAGGGAACCCTGGTACACTATTGGTGGGAATGCGGACTGGTGCAGCCACTGTGGAAAACAGTTTGGAATTCTCTCAAAAAACTAAAAATGGAACTGCCTTTTGACCCAGCAATGCCACTACTAGGATTATACCTTAGGAATCCTGAAACACCAATTCAAAAGAATTTATGCACCCCAATGTTCATAGCAGCACAATTTACAATAGCCAAGTGTTGGAAGCAACCTAAGTGCCCAACAGTAAATGAGTGGATCAAAAAGCTATGGTACATTTACACAATGGAATACTACGCAGCAGAAAGAAAGAAAGAAAGAGCTACTTCCTTCACAACAGCATAGATGGAACTGGAGAGCATTATGTTGAGTGAAATAAGCCAGGTGGTGAAAAACAGATACCATATGATCTCACCTATAAGTGGAACCTAATCAACAAAATAAACAAGCAAGCAAAACATAACCAGCAACACTGAAATAAAAAACAAACTGACAGTAACCAGATGGGAGGAGAGAGGTAGAGAACAGGGGAAAAGAAGGCAAGGGTCATCAAGGAACAAGCATAAAGGACCCATCGACAAAGCCAAATTGAGGAAAGATTGAGGTGGGGGGTGGGGCTGGGGAAAGTGGTGGCGGGAAAATGTTGATATGCGGATGATGGGATAGGTTGCAGGGTGGAGGCGGGGGATAAAGGAGAGAAAAAAATGGGACAACTGTAATAGCATAATCAATAAAATATACCCCCAAAAATAAATGTTTAAAATTATTCAAATTTTTAATAAATTTTTTAAAAAGTGTTCCTCCTCCCTAGGCTAGATCTCTTGGCTTTAGTGCCCTGTTTCTTCTATCTAGCAGTTTCTCTCTAGTTGATAAGCCTTCATTTATTTGAAAACCAGTAATTAAGTCATTCCTTATATGTCTTTCTTCCCTCTGCCTGATACAGATCCTGTTAATGATGAGTATGTATAGGGTCTTTAAAAATCACTCTTGTCTATCCTTTCTGAATGGCCTTCAACTAAAACAATCCTCATCTCTTGGGGGGATAATCCACCAGGGACGAACCATTCTAGGGTCAACAAACCCTTTCTCTTCCTCTTGTCCTAGGTAAAACTCCTATTCTCTCCTATTCTGGAGAGTGGCAATAACTGAGCACTGTTCCTGTAAAACTAACCCATCATGTAATGTATATATTATTTTTAAAAGATTAGATTATCTTCAAAATGTTTCTTTCTATGAGACAAGGAGTCCATAGTAGATCCAGCTAAAGAAGGAGGATTGCATAAAATGCGTGGCTTTGTCGATTATTTAATAGAATTTAGTGTTCTAATAGAAATATCTAGAAATGATCCTGGTTTATAAAGGACTCTGTGGTCCTTTAACCCTTCTGTTTCTGTCATAGCTTCCTCATCATTCAGACTTTCTTCCCAACACCTGCCTATTCTGCTGAATATATTGGTTATCAGGCTAACTTGTTGATTCTGTGTGAAACGCACTGCCCACCTTCCTATCGACTTAACCAAGTGGATTGCTTTGTTTTCCTGGAGAGCTGAAACTGGGTCTTATTCACTTCCATGCGCCCAAGCTCTGGGCCAAGTAAAGAGTAGTCATTCAATATATAGATTCACTAGTTGGAAAAAAAAAATGAGTGAACAGATCAATGAATCAGAAACACCTAAATGCAAATACTGTATTAACCAGAAATGCCTAAATAACACCACTGGATTGTATTCAACCTAACTAGATAATAATTATTTTACAGCTGCCAATGTTCAGCTCTTCACATTAGGCTTATAGCTTTACCTATAATATGTCCTGCATTTTACAATTCTCAGGTGAGGTGAGTGATTTGGGTTAAGAGAGAGGATTAGGAAAGACTAAAAGAATGACTATAGTGTCACCCTGGTCTTGCCCTCCCTGCCTTTTAATCATTTAGGTCCTGCAGTCATGCAGAATTTTGTTCTCATGGGCATCAGTCAATGCCCGAAGGCTGAGAAAGTCAGCCAACTGAACTTGCACTAAATAGGCTTCGTCCACCACCTTTGCCCTGGGCCACACACTATATTCAGGTTCTCATGTGCCACCTGCTGGTCTCCTGAGTCACTGCTTCCCAAATACCTCAGGAGTGCCATGTTGTGGCTGCAGAAAAGGAAGCACGCAGTGACTCAGATGTCTCGTCTGAGACGTGAATTAGTTAATTCCCACCACCTGTTGGTGGTGGCGATGAGGAGCCTAAGCCACTGAGAAAAGGAGTCTCTCCCCAAAGCTATAATCTGTGTTTAGAAATTCTTAGTTCTTCAGAGCATTCTTTAACCAGGCAATCCCCCAAATATCCACAAAATGCTCAAAAGAAAGAAAGCAAGAAAAATCTCTGTCCTTATCATAAAAAGATGTATGGGATGAATGGGTCAGATAAAGTGAGAAAGGGTTATATGGACAGTTGGGTAAACCTATGCCAGTCTTTCTGGAATAAAATAAGAGGAGAGAGGAAGGAACAGAGGGAAGGAAAGAGAGAAAAACATATTTTCACCCAAAAAAAAAAAAGTGTTGCTCAATATACATTTAATTACTCCTAAATTTTCTAGCTGAAAATGTTCAGGATTTTTTTTTTTTTACTTGAACTAATCTTATATTCCAGAAAGCAATAAATGTAAAGTGAAAATAATAACCCATAAAACCC
This sequence comes from Mormoops blainvillei, assembly GCA_004026545.1. NCBI lineage: Eukaryota > Metazoa > Chordata > Mammalia > Chiroptera > Mormoopidae > Mormoops > Mormoops blainvillei. Next base: position 10,004 of record PVJD01017920.1, on the reverse strand, counting down.
ATTGATTATCAATTTATCAAAAATTAGATGCAATTAACAGTGCATACCGTGGCTACCCATAGAGACAGTTGGTCCTGACAACTCTAGGCTCAGCGGGCTTCCTCGGAGCTTTCCTTGAGGGCACACCATGACCGCAGTTGAGTTCTGGCTTCTGTGCTAACATTCAGGGTGAATGATTCTGTACAGAGCATTCTTACGTCTCCTCCCAAATATCCTTCATCTGGATCCCTCTTAGGAACATTGCTAAATTTCCAGAGACATGTGTCTTCGCCTTCTGTTTTAAGAAGTATTTATTTCTTGCACACTGTGATATCCATCAAACATCACTTTTATGTAAAATAATTTCCCTCCTGAATATCTTCTCCCGCCCTCTCTTCCTGAGCCACAGGCTCAAAGATTTGTATGTGGAAGGGATGTCAAAGAGTGATTAAAGGGTACTTTTCATTTCTTCCTCCAAGGCCAGAAGAGCTGCGTCCTCAGTAGTTCAGACAACTCTTCACCACCCTCTTTCTGAGCCCCAGCCAGATCTCCCTGCTGTACAACAGGTCTCAGCAAAGCCTGAAACCCCAGCCCCTCTGGCAGAAGCCTCATAAAACTTCTTTAAAAATCAAAACAAGCAGTAAAGATGTCAGTTTTTTTCTTGGCACTGTACTTGGTGTTCAGGCTTATCCCAAAGGCAAGCTATTATGTCTGTATGTTTTTAAAATGGGGATACCAATATGGGAATCGGAGTGTTGATAATATAATGAAGGGTACTATTTCCTGAGGGATAACTATGTACTAGGCCCTGTGCTAAACACTAACACTGGGTTTTCTCATTTAGTTCTCATAAGACCCTATTAGATAGTATGCCCATGTTACATATGAGGATAGAGGAACTACAGTGGATTAAAGCACCTTGATTACTGTTTCTTCAACATCCATTCTCTTAGCATAAATAAATGTCTACTATGTGGCAACCCATAAAATGAATACTAGGAGCACAGAACTAAATGTAAGTGTTAATTCCTACCTCCAAGGGTCTTACATGCTAATAGGAAAACCGTGAAGGTAAACTATCAGGTGGAGAGGTTTGAAAGAAGTGCATATCAGATAGGCAGGGACTCCTGTGAAGAAGTAGAAAATCCTGGGTCGGGGAAGGTGTTTAAGAGAAGGTCGCAGGATGAGTGGTGTCTTACAGGGAGTCCTCAGCAAAGGGAGAAAAGAAACCATAGAATCCTGGTGACCAAAAGGGTCCTTCAAGAACGTCTTATCCCAATTTTCCATTTTCAACGAGGACTCCGAGATCCTGGACTAGGGGTGCTGACCTTTCAGAGTGTACCCCATGAATGCAGACTGAGGCCTATGCTCAGGGCACAGTCAGGAAAAGGTGCCAGCTGCATGGACAGGGCTGGGCAAAAGTAGCTTTGCAGTTGTTTGTATGGAAAAAAATACATGCAGGTTATGATTATAACAATAGCTTTATTAACTCAAGAGAATGTCACTGATGACTGTAAGCCTACTTTTGCAACCCCTGTATATTTGTGAAATTGAAGTGAATGATAGGTGGGTAGTTCTGTTGCTACTTCTGCATGATTTCAGATCTCAAAAGGTTTTTAAATACTTAATAAAAGGGTTTTCTAGTCTAGTTTGGGTCTGATTGGATATTTGTTGAATTCCATTCTAATGACCAGACTTTTCTATCTTCAAATTCAGTTTTACCTGGAAGGTCATCTCAGTGACTTAGGATGTCATATCCACCCCATCAAGGAACAGAAACAGGTTTGAGGAAAGTCTGAGGGACACTCACCTGTGGTCTGGTCTTGGAAGCTTAGTGGTTGGGCCATGGCAGAAGGAAACTAATGACCACTGTGCATCTTCTGTGGGCCAAACAACTCTGGATGCCTTGTTTTTTACCTCACTTCAGATGGGCAGTGGTAGGCAAGGTGGCTGTTATGATGCCTCGTTTGAGGCTCTGAGTAGAGTGATTTGCCTGATCATTGGCAAAGTCGACACTGGGAATCAGGTGTGCTGGACCTTAGAGCCCAGGATTATTACCTACCTGACTTATCGTGCAGGTACCAAATGATTCCCCAGAGGGTGCCAAAATTGTGAGCAGAACTGGATTGTCTATAACACGTTGTCAGTAAAGGAGAAACATTTCCAAGTGCATGTCTTAATGACAGTACCTCTAAGGTGTCACCTCTGTACCCAACAGGGCACCTACTTTATGCAAGATACTGAGCTGAGCACTCTATAAGCAAAATATCATGTTATTATCCTTATGTTATAGATGGTTAAGTGACTTACTCCAACTTCACAGGTAAAACCCAATCAGTTGACTCTGGAATTCAGATTTAATGACTATATTCCTGGCCACTGTTCTTCACTGCCTCTATGAAGAAAGAACATCAGTGGACCCTGTCATCTTAAAAACGCCACCCTGAGGCAACCAAGCAACAGTACCTTGTGGGCTTTTCTAATTCTAATGTCTAGGTCTTGTTTCAGTTGCTTGCATGGATGGTAATAGCCTGATACACTGATGTGAATAAACAGGTCCCCCATCCCCTAAGCAATTTTGAGGGCTATGATGAACTCTAGATAAATGAGGGTGGCTTGACAGATGACATTGGTTGGATTTATAATCAAAAGAGAGAAAGCATGAGCTTTAGGCCTACTTTTCCCCAGACACTACTCATGACAATTTGCCATCACCAGCTCTTAAAAGAAAGGGTATGGATGTTGGAGTTCAGCCTTGGCCCCACTGCTGGCCAGCTGAGTGAGCGGCTAATTTCATCGCCCTGCACCCCAAACTCCTCATGTGTGCAGTGTACCTACGACAGCACCTACCAGAGGGTTGGGAGAATGGATCAAGATTATCCAGGCACCGTGCCAGGCCCCCACAAAAGGATCAAATACATGTTCATTAGAGAATAAAATGAGAGCATGGTTTGAAGTCTGTCAGGGACCCCCCGATCACCAGGCTGCAAGGACCCTGCCCCAGCACCACCTCCAGTCCCTGTGCTGGTGCTGCGTGCCTGTGTCTCTGCCAGGACAGGTGTCTTTCCCAGCACCAGAGGAGAGAACATTTAGGTTTGGGAAATAAAGCCTGGAAGCCAACTGAGAGCTGACTTTTTCCAGCACCTGCTCTGCCAGACCCCTGCTTCCCCCGGAACTCTTGCTTTATGAGTGAGAAAATTCATTTCTCAAGCCTCAGTCAGGTTGTCTGCGGAGGTGGGAGAGGTTCGGAACAGGAAAAGCAACAGCTCCGGGTTGACGGCTCCCAGTCCCACAGGGATTCAGCTGCCTTCAGATTTATAGGCCCGCAGAGCAGAGGACGGCCTCCTGGACGGGTCCAGCTCTGCCCGGAGGCCGGGGGGCTCCTGGCTAATGCTGTTTGTGAATCTCTTTATCTCTCTAATGCCATGTTCCCTAAATCTGCAGTATTAAAATGATGAGAAAGGGTGGAGGAGGGTGATTCATGTCAGGGTTATACTGACAATGAAATTCGTTGAAATCAAATTTCTCTCAAGCATGCCAACATCCCGACTGCTGCTTGCCTCAGCTCTAGGGCTGGGTTTGTTCGGTTTCTATATCGATTTTTCTTTTTAATGTCATTATTTTTATTATTTTCCCCTAATGTTTTTATAATGTGCTGACTGTGGAGGTTGGTCCATGGCCGCCAGCTCTCTGGGGGTGGTGGGGGCAGGCTTGTTAACCCACAAAACTGTTGTTTTAAGCATCCCTCCAACCACCAGAAGGAAGCAGTTCCCACCCTCTCCCCTCCTTCAGCCCTGTCTTGACAAGGAACCAAACACCACACATAGAATCACAGACTTGTTCAAACCCATACTAAACAAAGCCCCAATATTAATTAATGAACCCAACAGACCTTCCCTTTCTTCCACCCACCATTGAGTATTTCAGTCTCCCAGTTAAATATCTCTTGTTGCTTTGATCATTCTTTGTATATCATGCTTCTAGCTCCATCTTCCACCATCCTACTCTGGAAAGTCATCCCTCCCTAATTCTCCAATATTCTCTTAAAATGTAACACTGAGAAAGGTTGAAAAAATGGTAGCACATCCATATCATGGAATAGTAAGCATTTTTAAAAACACTTAAGAACTATCTACATTAACCCAGAGAGGTATCATGACATATCCTTAAGTAAAGAAAGTTGGAGAATAATCAGTTTTGCAGGGCCCACTTAATAAAAAACAAACAATTCCAGTGAAAATCTTATACGCATGTGCATTTGTTTTGATATGTTCATATCTGCATGAATAACAGCATAGGACACACCCCAGGCTCTTAACATGGGTTACCTGGGTGAGGGAATGTTGGAAGACTATAGTTGTTGGGTGTTGTTTTTTTTTTAATATACCTAATAATATTTTATTAGCTCAGTTAACTCTGTTACTCTGGTAATTTCTGAAGAGGAATTTGATAAAAAGAATTTTCAATTAATCAATAAATCAAAAAGTGACATATATTTAGATTTTTTTGTTTTAAACGCGACAGTCACCCAGAGTCCTGCAGATGTGGCCGGATCTGTGCACGCCCACTGGGATGGACACTTGCTGTGCCTCTATTCATACAGTCTAATTTGCATCGCCTTTGTGGCTGCAAATTAGTCCTAACTTTCAGTCCGCTAAGAGCCCTTAGCTGTTTTCATTAGGACTGCTACAAAGATAGATCCTTTCCTTCCGTCTTATGCACTTTTTCACAGGATGTTTTTTTCTCCAAGTGCAGGACCTTAAGTTTTTTCTTATTAAATTTTTCATGTTGGTTTTGGCCTTTTGTTCCACTTGTCAAAATCTTCTAAAAATCTGATTTTCTTATCTGGCCTGTTAGCTGCCCTGCCCAGCTTCGTGCCAATTGCAAATTTGATCAGCAGGCCTTTTATGTCTTGTCCAAGATCCTGATAAAAATGTTCAACAGGACAGAGTCAAAGATATGGTCTTATACTTGCCTATTTTAGAAGAATAAATATATTATTGTTCATCTTTCAATGAGCTCCTTTCCTTGCATGCAGGGCTCCTAATAAACAGAGAGGTTTGTACTGAGTAAATCAATAATCATCACCGATATCTGACTTAGTGATGATAACAATAAACACTAATCACAATCCAACTTGAGCCGATCCTAGAAACACAACAGTGTTCGAGCGATGGAACAAATGGCTCTGTCCACTTCTGCTCTGAGGCGTCCAGATGGGAGTAGGTGGTGTGCTGGGGGGCGGGGTGAGCAGGCAAGTGGAGTAGGGGTGAGGGAAGAGGGAGCAGACAGGTGAAGCAGACAGGGGAGAGCTTCAGGAACGAGGCTCCCAAATCAATCTCTCTGATTGTGTGGTTAATATGCAAGTGGCATACAACAGCTGCTGATGGCTCTCATCCGTGACAGTACAACTGTGTGACAAATACTTCCCATCATACGTAGAGAGCCGCATCTTCTGCTCTTTGGTTAATGGACCTTTGACGCGCCTACTCGAATCACTTCTTCACACGCCTCACAAGCCTGTGTCGCAAATGCGTGGTAATGTTTTTCTTCTCCGTGTGGCTGTTTTCTCAGTGCTGTAACTGAGCAAGTGGCTCGTGCTGCCCTTCTCCTCCCCCAAAGCTCCTCCACAGCCTTCCAGAAGCTGCCACGCTCCTGGCTTGCACGTCTCCTTATATAAAAGAACACTCACCTAAGTGATGAAAGATGCCAACGCGAACACAGTCCTCCCTAAGGGTTTGTGATAGAACTTAAAGCAACATTGTGCCTCGTTTTACCAACTAAAAAGGGAATGTTATGACCGCAGCATTTTTCTAAGACTAAATGAGATAGCGTGTGACAAAGAGGTAGGTGCTCAATAAATATTAGCTGCAACTGAGTCTGTAACCTGCAGAAGACACAGCATGACTTACTCTGAACTTCTGGCTTCGACTATTTGCAAACCTGGGTAAGGCTAGCAAGTGATTTCGGAAATCCTCAGTGTTTTGTCATTTACCCTCCTGGGCCTCCAGGAGAGTCACGTGCTGAGAACGTGGTACCTGATTCTCACAGTCCCACCGATTCTTTCATTCACCCAACATTTGCTGACTGTCAGCTCTGTAAAACCACTGACCAGGCCTGAGACACATAAAGATCAAAGGTTACTGAAGCAAGACCTTGGCAATCAGGTAACACATTTGCTAGTGTCCGTGACCCATAATAGCAAGAAATACCCTTAGACCCAGTATACACGCACAAATACACGCGCAGCAGCAGCAGCCACGAAAGTTCATACACCGGATGCTTACTAAATGCAACATACATGATATTTTTCTGTTCTATTTCACTTTAAAAGTTGATTTCACCTGCTAATGGGATATTGATAGTTTTAAAACTCTACTCTGGGGTTGTATAGATGTGATAAGCTCCGTTGTCACGCTCACTAGCCTGTTATGAGAATGCCAAGCAAGAAGTTCCCCAGCCTGCCTGGGGGAGTCAGAGAACCTAACGCTTAAGTTCAAAGGATACGCGGATGTGCACAGGGCATTTGCTATTCCTGGAAGAGATAACAGCATGGGCAAATACACGGAGGAATGAAATCATAAGTGCTTAGGGAACTCCAACATGTTTTGAGTGGGTAGAACACAAGAAGCTTCGGGGGAAATAGGGGAACGTAAGGGTTTAGAGATAAATTTTTTTAATAAGCAAAGGTTAAAGGGCGAATGATTGAACACTCAAAACATGCCCTGTATTTAAAAAGTAAAGTCTCTTGAGTATCACTTCTTTTTTAGCAGCATCTGGATGTGTTGATTCAGTGAGCGGTGGACTGAGTAGAGGTTTTTTCCACTATATACTAGAGCACTCACCTTGGGATTGTGTCACTCAGAAGTCCTTTTAGCAGAAGTCCTGTCTGCACCATTGACAGCAGGCTTGGTAACCCAGGCAACTTTGTCATAAAGAGTTCTGTGGTCGGCTAAAGAGTTCGGGCGTTAATCTGGCCAAGGAAACCGGTGGAAGAATTAAAGCAAGAGAGCACCTAAAAATCGGTAGAAGCATCAGCGTTGTTGTAGAGCAGCTGATGGATTTGAAGGATTGATTGACTGCAGGAAGGCCAACCAGAGAAGCAGCCGATGTTAACAGTTTACAAGATAGTGATGGAAGCCTGAAAGGGACCCCGGCTGATGGGGATGAAAGGCAGGGTTAGAGTTAGGAAATATAAAGTTGAGGAATCAGCATGACCCAGGAACCGATTTGTTATAGGTGGTGAGAGAGGGGAAATTCCAGGGTGATTTATTAAGTTACAAAATTGGATGGCTGAGAGGGTTGTGGAGCTCCCCAGCAAGCAGATTTGGGGCGGTTTGGGAAAGAACAGGAGGATCCAGACAGTACAAAGACACCGCCAGGGGACCCAGATTAGTGTCCGGTGAATTACCATAGCCAAAGAGAGAATGCTCTCCCACCCACAGACCCATATACCCAGGAACTGGAGAACCACCCTCCTCTCCTGGACCACCTGTGAAATCACTGACAGTCTGAGCCAGGAGGAAGTAGAGGCACCTGCTTGCTGGGATGCACGGAATGAAGGCTGCCTCTGCTGCCCATATAGCAGCCCCTTCTCCTACAGAGCCTGTGTGCTGTGGGGATTGGGGGGCTGCAAAGCAATTCCTCTCTCTAGCTGGGCATAGACCTGGATGGATAGGACAATATAGGAGAGGAGCAGAAGAAGGCATTCGTCAGCTCTGCCTCCAGAAACAATCACTGTGATCATTTAATGTGGTTATGTAGGAGAATGTTGTTCTTTGGAGAAATTCAGTATTTAGACTTAGTATTATGGTCAGTCTCTGGATTCACAGGAGTGCAGTATCTAGAGGCTGTTTCAGCTTTTCCCAAGACCCAAGGTTGGAAGGGTGACATCTGTAGTGGGTTGAGTTGTATTCCCCAAAAAGGCACAACCAAGTCCCAACTCCAATACCTGTAAATGAAATCTTTTTTGGAAAGAGGGTCTTTGTAAGATGTGATTAGGTTAAGGGCAGGTTAAATCACCTTGAATTTAGAGTGGGCCGGAAGTTTAGTGACTGGTGTCCTGATAAGAGAAAAGAAAAGCAGATTTGAGATACGCAGGAGTGATGCAGCTACAAGCCAAGATAGTTGCTGGCAGACACCAGATGCTACGAGAGAGGCATGACACGAATTCTCCTCTGAGCCTCGGAGAGAACCCACCCTGTCCACATGTTAATTTTGGACTTCTTGCCTCCAGAACTGTAAAAGAATAAGTCTCTGTCATTTTAAGCCACCATGTTCATGGTGGTTTGTTACGGCAATGCTAGGAAACTGAGACAGCATTCCATTTAGTGCTTTCAGAGCACTTGTGCAAAGTCCACCTAGTGACCATCTCAGAAGTGATTATTACTCTCTGGGAGCTTGCCTCCTGGGTCCAGTGTATTTCCCTTCACATAGACATATCTCCTCAATCTGGGTCTCTGTTTTCCACCTTTTCTTTGCTCTTTTTTTCGTAGCAGCAGACTTTCTTCCCATCTCAGCTGATACTCTGAGCTCAGGGTAACAGCCAATGAAGCCAGCCTTTATTGGAGCCCTGTGGTGTACTAGATACTAAAGTGCCCTGTAGATCCCAAATGTGACAAGGAGCAAAAAAAGCACTATTTTCTTAAGCACTTGGTAAGAAGTTGAAAGAGACTTCCCAGCTTGAAATCCCTGTGCTTCTATTGTCACCATTGGTTTCCTGAAGAGGTAATATGTATGTTATCAATCTTAAACTTTTACCTGCTTGATCTGCAGTCCAGTTGCCACCCCAATTTTCCCTTCTTTGTAAAGGTCTCCTGGAAAGACTACCATGACCCAAAGCCTTTCCTATCCTATGTCTTTGATTTGCACAATGTATCAGCATTCCAGTTCTTTCCTGGGCAATAATATTTAGCTTTCAATAAGCATCAGGAAAAAACTTCTCCTCGAGAAGTCAAAGACCTCCACTTTGTTCTTTCTTTTTTTTTTTAAAGATTTTATTTATTTTATTTTTAGACAGAGGGGAAGGAAGAGAGAAAGAGAGTGAGAGAAACATCAATATGTGGTTGCCTCTCATGTGCCCCCTACTGGGGACCTGGCCCATAAGTCAGGCATGTGCCCCAACTGGGGAATCGAACCAGCGACGCTTTGGTTCTCAGTCTGATACTCAATCCACTGAGCTACACCAGCCACGGTTCTTTTCTTTTCTAATTATATTTCATTGATTATGCTATTACAGCTGTCCTGATTTTCTTCCCCTTTGCTACCCTCTATCCAGCACCCCCACTTCCTCAGGCAATACCCCCACCATTATCCATGTCTTTGGGTCATACTGATAAGTTCTTTGGCTACTCCATTTCCTGTACTGTACTTTAGATCCCCATGGCTATTCTGTAACTACCTATTTGTACTTTTTAATCCCCTCACCTCTCTACCAATTCCCCCACAACCCCCTCCTAAATGGCAACCGTGAAAACACTCTCTGTATCAATGATTCTGCCTTGGTCCTTGTTTGCTTAGTTTGTTTTTCAGATTAGTTTTTGATAGATATGTATTTTTTTGCCATTTTATTATTCATAGTTTTGAACTTCTTCTTTCTCTTAAGTCCCTTCGATGTTTCATATAATAATGGTGTGGTGATGACGAGCTCTAATTTTTTCTTGTCTGAGAAGCTCTTTATCTGCCCTTAAATTCTAGATAGTTTTGCTGGGTAGAACAATCTTGGCTGTAGGTTCCTGCTTTTCATGATGTTGAATATTCCTAGCTAATCCCTTCTAGCCTGCAAAGTTTCTTTTGAGAAATCAGCTGACAGTCTTATGGGAACTCTCCTGTAGGTAACTAACTTCTTTTCTCTTGTTGCTTCTAAGGTTCTCTCTTTATCTTTTAACCTTTGGCACTTTAGTTATGCTGTATCTTGGAGTGACTCTCTTTGCATCCATCTTGTTTGGGGCTCTCTGTGTTTCATGAACTTGCATGTCTATTTCCTTCACCAAATTAGGGAAGTTTTCTTACATTATTTTTTCTGA
>PVJD01017919.1:0-16090 GCA_004026545.1 Mormoops blainvillei | reverse complement strand
TTAATGATGAAGAAAAGGAAAATCGATGAAGCAGAGTGCGTTTGTCTGCAAAGAAACACTCCCGTCCCCAAGGGTTTTCCATGTAAAGTCACCGAGTCCTTGTGTCAGGGAATTCAGGACGAACCGCGTCTTGGGTTTCACACTGCGGAGAAGCTTCATTTGTTTCTCCCTGGAGTTAAATGACCCAAACTCAGGTTCCCTCCATTGCAGCTGCCTTGGAATGTCCCCTTGACCCCTGATTTCTCTCTCACTCTTGCCTCTGACTTGACCGCATTGCGGGCCGCGCCCTGAAGTGCAGCTCACGTCCCCTACAACTCGCACCCAGCCTTCCAGACGTGTCTGTAAAGTGGCGGAGCCATTCTGAAATTGTGTTTTTACGTTGTGCTCTCTGGAAGTCCCGGGACATTTTGTAAGGCAACCATTCAAAAAAAAAGGCCCGCATTCCCCCTGGGGCGGTGAATCGTTCAGGACCCGATGTTTCCCCTGGATGGGAGCCCATTGGCTACTCCGGCGTCTCCAGTTCAGCCTCGGCTTTGCGGAAGCTTATCGCATGGATGACGTACGTGGCGTTTATAATTTATACGGAAGTTATTTCTAGAAAAATTGAGGATAGCTTGCAATAAAATGTGAGGGTATCTACTTATTTATTGCGTTCACTCAGTAGACTGCATTTTCTTCAGCGGGGTGATAACATCACCAACGGGTAAAATCCAGCTCTGGGTGTTGGGGGTATTAAAAAGAATCTGAGATAGGATGGTAGTCTGTGGCCCTCCAAAAAGGCACTCTACCCAATAAAGCCTTATTGTTTAATGTTTAATTTCTCTCGTTACACAGAAATTAAATTAAATGTATTGTAATTTAATTTTTCCCTTGAGTGGGGGTGATAACAGGAAACGTCGAGAAACACTGCAATAACATGAACAGAAACATGAAGATGATGGTGCAGGGGGCGACAGAGTACAGCTACGACTGCGGGTCTACGGGACATTAAAAATGTGGGTGGAGGGTGACACGGTGGGCGGCGATGCTGATCCCCACCTGGAGTTCTGTGTTACTACCCGGCCGCAGGTGAGCACGTGCCTCCCCGTGGCCTGCCCCCGAGGCCCACCCGCTGTCCGCCTCCGGGACACTCGCCCCCAAGTACACGGAAGCGTGGATGCCACGCTGTGGGGCGCCCCCGCGCTCGGCTCCCAGCGCAGCGCCCCTCACTACACATTCTCCCCGTACCGCCAGGTCGAATTGTGTTTTGGGTGTCTTCCTGGCATTGCCATTGGGTAAACATGCACATCTTCAGGTGACTCTCTTAATCATACGACTGCCATGCGCGTGACGCTTCCCGCAGAACTTCACGAATTTCCGGCTCGGAGGGGTCTCCGCTAACCTCCTTCAGCAGCCGTGCCTCTCGCTGGCCTCCGCGGAGCCCTTCTCTAACCTAAGACAGAGTGGCATCCCCGAGCCCAGCCGGCACGTGCCGCATGCCTACTTTCGTTGTCTTTCTTTTTAACACGTTCTCGTCTCCGTCATCCCCTGATGAAATGCCACCCAATCTTTGAGGTCCGACTCAAATGTCACCTCCTGTAGGAATCCTTACTCAATTTCTCCCGCCCTGTCACCAATTGATAGTTACCCTTTCATTTCCTGTGTCCTTCCCACTGTTATTGGGCCAACATAATTCTGCTTCACCCCTAGTGGCCGCGCCGTCCTCGCACCATTCCGTCTCCTTTGCAGGGAGGACCCGGCACTGTGGGTATCTCTAGCCCTCTCAGTTTTAACACAGAATCAGGGACTGAAAAAAATTATTAAACTGATCAACCACCACTTTCCTTAAAAGAAGGTATAATACTTTGTAAACTTTAAAAGACATGTTTAGAAAATAGTCCCCCTGCAAAGAAAGAAAGAAAGAAAGAAAGAAAGAAAGAAAGAAAGAAAGAAAGAAAGAAAGAAAGAAAGAAAGAAAGAAAGAAAGAAAGAAAGAGTTGTAGGAAGAGTGCTATGAGACAAAGTGCTTCTGGGTCTCAAGATAATAAACAACTTAACATGTGCTTTTCTATACATTTCCATGTATGCAGCTATGAAATTATATATATTTTTTCAAATCAAAAATACATAAAATTGGAGTTTCCCCAAAAGAGGAGGATAGGTTACACTAAGGTCAAAAACTCCTGGTCAGATCACACACACTACAGGTTTCATCTCCAGGGTCCCCTCCGTGTGGCCGATGGCGTCCACCTCATGGCAGGCATGGAGCAGACTGGAGGAGGCAGCTCGGCAGGACAGCGGTGGCCTGACCACACAGGACTGGCGGATGGACACGCAGCATGAACTCTGCTCGCCTGCCCACCCTGAAGCAACAGTGGGGCTCCAAGCTCTGCTGCTCACACCGCACGGTGGCGGGCTTCCCACGCTGCCATGCACGCATTATCTACAGTTGGCTGCTTGTGCTCTGGGCCTTACGGTAGGTGCATGTCAATTCTTCCAACCCTCGTAATGGTCTCGTGAGGTGACCCTTTTATTACCATTTTACAGAGGAGAAAAACAACTACTCAAATGACTTTCTCAGTCACAGAGAGAGAAAACTGCAAAGCTGGGACTGGAGCCCAGATCTGTCTGACCCCTGAGGACTGCGTGCAGCTGGCCGCCGACCTCACTCCCACCACCCACCCAGGGTGCTCTGCACGCTGTAAAAAGTTCTGTTTCCAGCAACAAAGGTCCATTGATTGAATAAGGATTCCTACCAGGTACGTGTAACTTCAAGACACCTGGAGAAAGTTCCGTTTCAGGCACTGCAAATAACCCTGGACAGCCACACCCAGCAACCAAACGCTGGCTTTCCGGCATTCCGTTACTATTTTCTCAGAGAAGGGAAAGAAATCTCAAATGTAAAGCAGTGGCCTTTCCTTTCTCATCGTCAAGACCTGCTACATAACGCTCTGCACACGCCAGCTGCGGAGGCCTGTGGCCCTGTTTCAACCTTCACGTGGGCTGATGTCGTACCTGTCATCCAGCCTGTCGAAAGCAGGAGAGCAGGGGACAGGAGGGACTTGGAGGGGTGGCGAAGTGGTGTATATTTGGATTATGGGGGTATTGCATGACTTTCTGTATTTTCTAAATTCATCAAATTTAACACTTCAAGTAGGTGTATTTCATTGTATGAAGTCCCACCTCAGTAAGACTACTAAAGATAAAATAGAGAAAGTGTGACCTGCTCAACAGATTCGAGTATCCCAGAGAGCCCTTCACAGCGAGCTGAAGAGCATCAGTGAACGGCGTGTGTGCCTCCTGTGGTCACTACTCACAGCCTGTTTCCTGGCCCCTTTTCTCAAAATCCAGAAAAAATGATGGTAGAAGTCGGTGTGACAGAATTGTACCTGTTTCGTACGTCCTGAATTGATGCTGATCCTCGGTGTTTATGTTTAAACTCCCGTCGATGAGATTGTACATATTTAAAGGGATAGTAATTATTTGGAACAATTACAAATACAACAAATGAGATATTAACCAGGAAATCAATCATATTTCCACCCAGGTAGGAAAATTATACAGGAAACAACCAGCGATTCCTGAGAGGCTGAGGAGGAGCCGATGCCATGCGTGGGCCGGGCAGGGGCAGATGGAGATTATTAATCCCAGGAGAGATATCAGCACCTTTGAGTGGGTGAGACTCTGTTTAACTTCCTTTTTGTCTTATATTTCTGAGGAATAAATAAAAGAGATAATGCCTTATAATCTCCACCATATAACTACCTCCACCTTATAACGACTCTGCTTTGGACACATTCTTTAACTTCCTGTGCTTCCAGTTCTCCAAATATAAACTGGGGTTAATACAGTATTTATTTTACCAAAGTTCCTTTAAGTATTAAATAGGTAAAGTACTTAGAACGATGCTTGACATTCCATACATGCTTTATAGGTGAGCTGTTGCTAGTTATGAATCTCAAAGAGCATACTTCTAAAATTTTTTACTATAGAAAATTTCAACTAAGCACAAGTAGAGAAAACAGTGAAACAATGCGCCCCCCCCCCCACGCCCCGTACACGCGTCTCCGCTTCCACAACTGTCCACTCAGGGCCCATCTCATCCTATCGGTTCCTATCCGTGGGTTGCCCTCCACTTCGGATTGTTTTGAAGAGATCCCAGGTGCTGTATTAATTCGTCTTTCAACATTACAGTCTCTATCACTAAAAGATAAGACTTTTAAAAAAACATTAACAATTTAAAGACAATTCTTGACAGGTTTAGAGCGCTCTGTGCATCTACCGCGTGCTTGTGTAAAAGTCACGCTAACCCCGCGTTAGCCCCTTAGACTCGGGCCCGCACAGCACGATTCAGCATCGTTCACAAACGGAAACGAGTCCAACTTAATGTGCTTTTCCTCTAACCATTTTGTTGAGACTCGTATTATACAGTAAGAGGTAGTTTGTTCCTTTGAAAGTGAAAAATAACCAAGGTTTTTTCCTAAATGCTAACGCTTCTGCGAGTTATACTTTAAGTGACCGTTTACAACTGTACTTTTTCCATTGATTCATTCTATTCTAAGAACGTTTAATGGATATTTTCAATTGCATTCTTAGCATATCATAATACATTGTATATTCTATAAGGGAATTCTTTTATTTTATTTTAATATGAAAGATCCATGTCCGTTCTAGAAATATTACCATTATCCACTCCGTATCCTATCGCTATGACTCTTCACATCCTCTTCACAACGGGAAGGAGGAAATCCCGTTGCTGCCGTGGTCGACACTTTTCTGTCTCTGTTGAACAGCCCACGGCAACAATCCCGGTATCGCCTGCAGGAGTCTGGCCTAGTAATGGACTTCGGCTCTGGGTTCAAACAGCCCGCTGCCAGGGGCACATCCTGTCAGGAACAACAGTGCTCTTCTTTAACAGACGGGTCGGGCCAAATCGCAGAGAGAAGGCAGGGGGCAGGGAGGAAACCCCAAGGTGAAACTGAAGGTTAGAACCGGCTTGCCCTCCCTCTGAGGGGAGCGGCCACCAGAAAAGAGAGCTGGTACAGAGCATGCGTGACTGGGGACTTTGTCCCCTTGTTGAACGTGGCAGCCGGAAGAGGAGCAGAGGCAAATATGGACAACTCTGGTCCTCATTGGTTGGAAAGCTGGACACTCCCACTGGCTTTTGGTACATGTGGGATTCTGGGAGAGGACTTTTAAACGGAGTGTACCGGGGAGCAAAATATCATTTGGTTCTTTCCCCTCCCTTGGCGGGGGCTGTGTTAACGGTGACCAGCAGTCCTGCCAACAGTGGCCGGCAGGCCTCTGAGCCAAGGCCTGGGGCACAGACTCTGCAAGTTGCCTAGAGCTGGGCAGCACCTGGAGACCAGCTAGGTCACCCACGTTCATGATACTTTTGGGTGGGAAAAGAGGTTCCTGGCACAACCTTACACTGAGCTGGTAGAGGGTAACAGGGTAGCTTTTCTTTGGGTGTCTTAGAGGGGACGCGCTTTCAGGAAGAAACTTGCCATTATTTCTAAAGACCTTGGCGATAGTAGCACTGTAAGCAGATTTTTGTTCTTGCGTTGTTTTCAGTTCTTGAACCTATGTAGTACTTATAATGACAAATATTTAAGTAGCCTTTTTTGATTGTTAAATAAAAGATACCTTTCCTTTCCACCGAACTCTGTCTTTGGAGTTCTATCTGGTAGATGATGAGCAGTAGGACTCCCCCGCCCTCCCCAGTTGGGTTTGGTAACATTTTCAGGTCCAAATGAAATGATTTACATCTCTGTTCTTTTGATAATGACTTGTTGTCTTAGCCATGAACACACACAGATGTGCCTCCCCAGGCGCCAAGGTTCATAAATTATCCTGGCCTCCACTGTCGCCAAGATGTCAGTAAATTCAAGGCCTTGAGTATCTCCCTATACATGGTTGTTTCATGCTGTTCTCTTCAATAGCCGAAGACTGCTCCTGACGTGAGGTTGTTACCCCGTACGTCACAACAGAGATGAAATGGAAAAGAGGGATTGGGCCAGAGCAATTGGAAAAGGGGGAGTACGCCTTGTTTTGGGTACCTAGAAAAGGCACCTTAGGCGATCGCCCTTAAAAAGAAAAAAACTCAGTGTGGTATTGGACAAAACACGTGATTTCATGATTAATGAAACAATGAAGGTGGTTAATGTTTAATGAAACCATGAAGGTGGTTAATAATCTGGAACTGAAGTGTCCATATTTTGATAATATAATAAGGGCAAACATTTAGGACAGTCTTTTAAAAAAGAAGCTTTGTTTTAAAATAGTAATTAGACAAATTATTACTGATCTTAGCCTCTTATTTTATGCCAACTTCCCTCCTTGTGATACTTTACGTCCTTGGGTCAAAGAGGTAAGAGGTACTAGCCCACAGCCAATTATTACCTAATTAGACAGACTAATACGTTAATGTCCATAAAGCACATTTCCTACCTCAAAATGGTACACTGGGCAAAATAATCTAATTTGTATTTTAAAAATTTGAATGTAAATTTACTAAAAAGATATGCACTGCATCACTTCAGGGACATAAATGCAGAAACCATTAAAAGACCCGCAGAGTCTTCAGAATGCTTTCGCCTCGTGTCCTACATGATGAATCGGATTCTCGGTAGAACTGTACAGTTACAGACATACTAGAGCTCAGAATTCATCTTGGTTCAATCCATAAAAGAGTTAACTGTGTGTTTTAGGAAAGCTCTTTAAGAGTGCTCACATGGAACTGGAGAACCTCCTTCCATCACTTACGTCATGCGGGGTTCTCTCTGGCCCTGTATTTCACAAGTTCCATAATCTCCTCCTCAGAGGCAACGGGATTCAACTGTATTTTGAAGTTTTTAAAGGTAAGTTAGCTTCTAGAAAAGGCACGTAAAGATGACCATGACTTAGAAGTCACTGACATCAAACTGGAATGGCTTCCCGTTATACAATCCTTTTAATGCAATGGTTTTGCTTTCTGTCTTATACAAAATAGTATGTCTGTGAAGCAAGTGTCAAATACTCATGAGAGCATAAAGGAAAAATTAAAATCACAATCTATCCATTCAAAAAAAAGTAATGTTAATATTTTGATGCATTTCCTTGAAAAACAATAATATAGGCATAACAGCAAAATTCAGATTATACTGTTTTCAGTTTTGTATCTGATTTTTTGTGTTTAACATTACATTAAGAATATTTTCTCATTATCGGATATGTTCATTACCCATTTGAATTTTTTTAATTACTTCACAACATACTATCATAGGAATGTACTATAATTTATTGAAAACATCTCCTATTTTTGAAAATATAGATTGCTTCCATTCTTTTGATTTTATAAATGATGACAAAATTAATCTTTAGATATTAAAATAAGTGATGAAATCTTGTCAATTATAGCTATTAATAACCTCTCAAGACCATCCATTTTTTTCATTCCTATTACTACTTCTGTATTTCTCTCAATAATAGTATTAACTCTCTAAATAGTTTCTTTGCCCTCAGCCTTTCTCCCCTCATGTTCATTTCCCACAATTCAACCAAAGAAATCTCTAAGTTTAATTTTTTTTTAAATTGCAAAGTTTAATAACATACTCTGGTAGCTAGGATATGGGGAAACTGGTGCTCTCATTTATTGCTAGTGGTAATCCAAACTGGTATATCTTCTATGACGGGCAGGTTGACATATCTATAGAAATTATGAATTATATATTATAAATTCAGAATGTATGTATCTTTTAAAGGGGGGGCATCCCACTATTGGAAATTTATCCTGCAGGATTACACATATCCAATAGATAAAGATAAAGTTTTTACTGTATAATTCATTGTATCTTTTGAATTTTGAGCCATGAAAATGTTTTTAATCAATAAATTAAATTTTTAAATAATTTAAATGAGTATTTTTATTTTTAAAAAAGGCTTTATTTATTTACTTTTAGCGAGAGGGGACAGTGGGGAGAAAGAGAGGGAAACAGCAATAGGTTGCCTCTCACACGCCCTCAACTGGGGACCCGGTCGGCAACCCCAGCATGTGCCCCAACTGGGAATTGAACCAGTGACCTCTCAGTTCACAGGCTGGCACTCAGTCCAGTGAGACACACCAGCCAGGGCTAAATGAAGAATATTTAAAACACAATAGAAAAGAATATCACGACCCACACTCATGCACCCGACACTCATTTCTGCCAAACGGGGGCACTGGGAGTGGACAGGGCTGAGTTCTCCCCGCCTCCTCAGTCCCGCTCTCTCCCTAACTTGCCAGCGGTAGCCATGTTCTTGAATTAGCATTTAGCACTCCTTAGACATATTTTTATCATAAATACATACACACATAATATATTTTTTAACTATTAGATACGGTACATTTACATACAATTTAAAAAAATTAAGTTTATTGCCTCCTCTCAAATATAAGCTCTGTTTTGGGCAGACCTTTATTGGGTCTCCTCTCAGCCACAGGCCTGGCCCTTGCAGCAGCACCGGCGCTCAGCAATGGGATGGGACAAATCAGTGAATGAATGTTCGTTACACTTTTGCTCGATAGCAAAAACATGAAGCTAACGAGAATGAATACATGCTTCATGGTTCAGTATACTACCTAGTAATTAAAATGAGTGAACTAGCGTTATATTGCCTAAGCCAGAATAAATTTTAAAATTACAAAGTGCGGAACAAGCAAGTTGCAGAATAATACTAATATTTGTATATATGTAAACTATAATATCATAGTTTATGGATGTACACACACAGGCTTGGCAACAGACCGTGTGTATGTGTGTGCAAGTATGTATGTGTATTGAACCATAGCAAGTGATTCAAAATACACGTGGGAGACCAAATTACTGAGAACATTCAAAACAATTTTGAAAGAGATCCTGGTGATAAAATCTGTCCTATCAGATCTCTCTTGGGAACTGGGATTGGAATTTTATGGAATTTGCAAATCAGTTTGGAAATAGTGAGTTTCTGTGATTTTGCATTTCATCCCTGAACAAAATAGTTTCATGTATTTAAGTCTTCACTATCTTTTAACAAAGTTTTATCAGTTTCTCTGTATTTTGTTAGCTTTGTTCCTCAATGTCATGTATTTTTATTCCTTTTGTAGATTATGACTTTTGAAAGTTATCTTTTTGAATTCATTGTTACTGGTATGTGGGAAGCAATTTTCTGGCATATCGATCTAGCATTAAGCAACGTTGCTTGTTTTTTACTCAGTCTAATAATTTGCCTATAGATACTTTCAGACTTTTATATGTAAAAAGTCACTTTATCTGTGAATAATGATATTTGTGGTCCTTTTATTCTAATTACTTTTCCATTAAAACTTTTTATTGCCTTATTGTACTGATAATAGCTCTAATTTAATGTTGGAGATAAGGGATGATAATTGAAATTTTAAAAGGGAATACATTTTTCTTGTGGTAATTATAGAAAAAGTGGACAAAAAATTGGCAAGGATACGAAGCCTGAATAACATTCTCAGTCACATTGGTCTCACTGACTGACTAGCCACCCCCACAGTAGCCTGTCAGCCCCTCTGTTCTCATCGATGGTTACAGAACACTCACCCCCACAGTAGCACACACATGTTTCAAGGCATGTGGAACATGCGCAAAAATAGACCAAATCCTGAATAATAAAATAAATCTTAATAAATTTAAAAAGAATTAAAATAATTAAAAGTACACTTTCTGACCACATGAAATTAAACCAGAAATGATTGACTGCAAGATTTCTGGAAAATATTCAAATATTTCAAAATTAAAAAACAAATTCCTAAGTAACTCATAAGTCAAAGAGAGGTGGTCACAAATTAGAAAACATTTTGATCTGAATGATAATGAAAACACAGCACCATAATCTGTGAAATGCCACTGAAATGGTGCTTCGAGAAAGGGTTGTGGCAGCTTATAGTAGGACAGGAGAAGGTCTTAAATGAATTAAAGAGCAGAAATCAATAAAGTTGAAAACAGAAAAATAATAAAGAACATCAGTGAAACTGAGAGTTGGTTATTTTAAAAGATTAATGGACGTTATAAATCTGTAGTCAGGCTCGCCAAAATAATAAAATAATAACAAAATAGCACACGAATGACTGATACTGGGGAAAAGGCGGGTATTGCTGCAGACTTCAGACACGGTGACAAGGGGATGCGGTAGACAGCCACGCGCTCAGAAATCCAAAGCCTTAAAGAGAAAGCCAGTCAACTGCACTAGGTAAATTATGCTAATTACGTCGTTCGTGATACAGCGGCTGCGAGAAGATGCAAATCCTGCCCTTTGTCCTATCCCGGTTCAGGTTTTCCCTGATGGTGTAAATACGTGGAGCAATGGAGATCTTCTATATAGTACCAGAAAAGACGTGAAGTTAAAAATGAATGTAAATTATAGGAAAATCTAGGATTCTGTCTTCCAAAAATACTCACTCTAGTGAGCCATGTGTTGGGTTTTATTTTTCCCCACCCTCCCGGCCCTGGGGCCAGGGGCGGCAGTGGGGTGGGCAGTGTGAATTGCTGACACAGCCTCAGCTGCGCCACCGGGCCTTTGATTCCTGCCACTCATGTCCTGCCCGACTTAACACATAACCGAAGCAGGCTGGCCTGGTCAACAGGAGGGGCACTGTGGGGTCTGCGCTCCCCGGGCTCACCCAGCACTGACGCCGGGGCAGCACTTGGCTCTGTCCTGCCTCGTTCTCTTCAGGCAGCGCAGACAGCCCCTGCCTCCTCTGTGATTCCCGGTGCGCCCTGGGAGGGGAAAACAAAGAGCCAGGTTTCAGGAGAGCGGTATAACATAAAAATGGATTAAGGTTTTCCTTGATATTAATTCGTTTTTTTTCCTCTAAATTAGATTTTCTTTGACTTGCCAGGAAAGGTAGTTCGGAAGTGAAACCATGATTAAATTCAGGGATTTTCAAGCCAGTGAGCTGCAACAATGTTTAAAACATGCAATTCCGGACTATTTAGTCAGGGGCACTGACTGCTTTTCCCTTAGGTTGTCAAGTGAAAAAGGACAACAGCTAACCCCACAGTAGCCAGTGTGAATGAATCAAAATCAGATCTGCATGTCTTTGTCAGACTGGCAAAAAACATAACATACGTTTTGGTGTGCTGCAGAATTTTAGTTGATGTGTGCCGTGAGATGAAAAAGGCTGAAAATCACTGACTTAATCAATTCTCCCAACCCATTTGTCAGCATTACTCACCTAGACTTCCAAATGGAGAAATGGTGGCGTAGCCTGTGTGATAAGGGCGCTTGGTTATCTAGTGATTATTCATGCACGGTAACACCCTCAGCACATTGTTCCAGTAAATAAATTCTTAGAGCATGTTTCTATTTAATTATACTAGTGACGTAGGTGCTAAGCATAAACCAACACAAGTAGCACAAAATTAGAGCATAGATGTTTTTTGAAATGTGCCCCGATGGCTGCACCAGTCTGCATTCACACCGACAGTGCACGCGGGTTCCCTTTTCTCCACATCCTTGCCAGCACTTGCCGTGTGCGGATTTTATTAATGACAGTCATTTAGGCATGGATGAGGCGATATCTCACTGTGGTTTTAATTTGCATCTCCCTGATGGCTAGCGATGCCGAGCATTTTTTCATATGTCTGTGGGCCATCTGCATGTCTTCTTTGGAGAAGTGTCTATTCAGGTCCTTTGTCCATTTTTCTAATTGGGTTGTCTGTCTTTCTGGTGCTGAGTTGTATAAGTTCTTTACGTATTTTGGAAAGTAAACCCTTGTCTGATGTATTGTTGACACATGTGTTCTCCTATAGAGTTGGTTCCCTTTTCATTTGATGGCGGTTTCTTTAGAGGAGCAGAAAGTTTCTAGTTTGATGTAGTCCCGTTTGTTTATTCCCCCCCGTATTCACCTTGACCTGTTGCTAATATCTATCAGCAAAAATATTGCTGCGCTAGATGTCTGAAATTTTACTGCCTGTGTTTTCCTCTTGGGTTTTTATGGTATAGCAATTTATCTTTGCCTTTTATCCATTTTGAGTTTATTCTGGTGAATGGTGTAAGGTGGTGGTCTAATTTCATTTTTTTGCAAGTGCCAGTCCAACTTTCCTAACACCGTTTATTGAAGGGACTCTCTTTACTCCATTGTATGCTCTTGCCTCCTTTGTCAAATATTGACCATAGAGATGTGGGTTTATTTCTGGGCTCTCTGTTCTGCTCTGTATATCTGTTCTTATGACAATACCAGGCTGTTTTGATTACAGTGGCCTTAGAGTATAGTTTGATATCAAGTATTGTGGTTCCTCCAATTTTGTTCTTTTTTCTCAAGATTGCTGAGGCTGTTCAGGGCCTCCTTTTGACCCAACAATTCCACTGCTGGGAACTATATCCTAAGAAGCTGGAACCCTAATTGAAGAGAATATACACGCCCCTATGTTCAGAGCAGCTTTATTTGCAATAGCCAAGACCTGGAAACAGCCTAGGTGCCTATCAGCAGATGAGTGGATAAAAAGGTTCTGGCGCAGTTACACGACGGGATACATGCAGCAGTGAAGAAGAAGGAGCTCTCATCTTTTGCATCAGGCTGGGCGGACCTGGAGGCTATTACGCTAAGCGATACAAGCCAGTCAGTGAGACACAAATACTATGTGATCTCACTTTTATGTGGAATCTAACAAACAAACAAAACTAAAGAGTAAAACAGAATCAGAGGCACATAAACCTGGAACAGACTGACAGCTGTCAGAGGCAGAGGAGAGGAGAGGGGGGAACTGGTTGAAAGAATGTGAAGGGTGGAGGTGGCAAAGGGGGGAAATTGGGACAACTGTAATAGCACAGACAATAAAATATTTTTAAAAACAAAAATAAAAGGTGTCTGAATGCACATTATGCAAAGCCATAACAGGACACTAAATTCAAGTGTTTGACCGCTAGGGCTACATCTGATTATATGCTGTCATGTATTTCCTGTCTGAACATTTGCAGAACTGCTCCTAATTTCTCCTAATGAAACCCTGGAAATAGAAAATCATATTGTGAAATTGAAAAATAAAACCTTCAGAAATGATCGCCTTGCAATTCAGCCCATCTGGTGGTCAGTTTTAGAGACAAGATAACGAGGACTGCTTGACAACTGGGACCTGGGCTCACATGCGGCTGCTGGAGAGGCCGGTGGCACACTCAGATGGAAGGCAGGGGTCGGTCTCGGCTCCAAAGGACTCCCCAGGGGTCCACAGATGACCTTCCAGGGAAACCTCTGCAATTATATTTGATGTGTTATATCCGTGCGAGAAAGTTAACTCTCATCCAAGTTTCCAGTGTGGACATTCAGCAACGGCACCGTTAGGAACGGTAAACCTAGAACAGAAGCGAGGTGTAGGGGACCTCACCTCAACCCTGGACAGGACGGGGTGCAGAGTGCAATGTGGTCCCCTGCCTTCGCTGTCACTACTTGTGGCCTTGGGCACTTTCCAGTGACTACGCTGAGGAGCACGTCTTTGGCAGGCCTGTCTGTGACCTGACCTTGTCCCTCACACTGGCCATTTCCACTCACTCCAGCCACCTTGCAACTGCAAGACTGGCGTGTCTCAGCCCTCTTCTGGGTCACAGGAAGCCTCTCTGGCCTCCTTCTGGTGAGCCCAAAGTGCGGGGTAAGTCGCCTGCCCTGGAAGGACCCTTATTAACCAGGGACTCTGGGAGTTGGCACATAAATACTCAGCTTCTTCACCCCTCAGCAGGGATAATTCTGAGATGTATATTCTCTTCACCCCCAGAGTCCCCCCCAGAGGGTTAAGTCCCCACAGCCCGCTATGGTAGCTGACTTAAAAATGCACTCTTACGGCCATCCTCCTACCCTGTGTCTCTTCCCCGCTCTCCTGCTCATCTTCCTTTGCATCTCCCAAGGAAACTACTTGTACTTGAACCCTGATCTCACGGATCACTAGTAGGAGAAACTGGACAAAGACCAGCCAACCCCTGAGCACTGGTAATTCTTCACAGCCACCACATTTTCTGGCCAGTCTCCTTGGGGAATGAATTAACTACAGGAGTGCCCGGAGGTCCCAGCAGGTGCAGAGCGCCGACCAAAGCTCCGGGAGCAGCTGCGGAGGCGGATTCGGGCTCTTCGAGGCCCCTCAGCCGTGAACGCCAGCAGAGCCTGGTCTCCTCCTGCACTTAACCTTGGGACGGTGCAGTCCCTTTCCGCCTCTGCGCTTGCTCAGACGGGCACTTTCCAGAAGAGCTTTGCTCCCTGGCAAGCAGCTGATGCTCTCTGGGTACTGGCCGCGCTGACGCTGACTCAGGGCCATGGAGCCAAGTCTGAGTTGTCCTGGGGCTGTGTGTGGAGCTATAGACTCCCCAGGTCGCAGAAAAACCCTTTCCAGTAACCGAGTTCTCTGTTTTACAGTCTTATCGTTCCTCTGAGGCATCCAGGCCTCTCTTCCAGAGAAAACCCAAACCTCCCGCTCCTTCGGCCATGGCTACTGCGCCCCCTGGAGGCACCTGTGGTCCTGCGGAGAACGGGCCAAGCCTGGACGCAGAGTTGGTGCGTGTGAGTTGTCGTTCTAGCTGTGTGACCTTCTGCACACCAGCCAGCCCCTCTGACCTCGGTGTTCTCATCAGTAACGTGGGCAAAAGTAACAAAATCGTACCTGTCTAACAGGTACTGATGTGGATTCAGAGAGGTGGATAGTTATAACGGTATCTCTAAATGCAAATTAATCCTATTGAGATAGCATTTTCCACCTATCAGGGAGCAAAGATAAAAATGCCTGATAGTACCTGCGCTGGTGAGGATGGGGCAACAGGAACCCTCATACCCACCACTTTCCCGAAGGAACATTCGGCAAAAGCTTTCAAAGGTACAGTCACATGTCCTTCAACCTAGCAATTCTATTCAGCAGAGCGTGCTCTCCGAGACACTCATACATGTGCAAAATGATCACACGCACATGCGCACACATGCACACGTGGAATCTATGAGTATTAATCACAGCATTGTTTATGATAGAAAATTACTTGGAACAGCCGAAATAACCATCCAAAGGGGATGGGTTAAGGACGTCACAGTTCAGTGACCCAGTGGAACTCCATGCCGTTATTACAAAGAGCTGACCGGCTCCATAGATCCCAATACAGAGTCATCTTCAGAATATATTGATGAACGAAAAAGAAAAGCCAGGTGCAGAACAGTGCGTATGGCTCACAGTGATTTGTGCAAAAACAATTACACAGATGTGCAAACCATGCATCTGGAGGGATACACAAAACACTGCTGGTGTGTGTCCCCGGTAGAAGAATCAACCAGAGAGTTGAGGGGGTCTTATCTTCTCCCACGACCTTTTTGAACCTTTTGAATCTCATATCATGTAGAGAGGTATTGCCTATCCAAATACTGTTAATAAAAAAACGAGAAAATGGGTGTGCGACATACAGCACTGCTACATCTAATGATCAATGTCGGTAAAAACTGAAGACCCAGGGCAACTTGTGCGAACGGCTGCCTGGCACCGGGAGAGCCCGCCCTCACCCCTAGGGGGCGCCATGACGCCCAGGGAGCCCTGAGATATCTTCAGTCTCATTCCACTAAAACCTGAACACCAGTGGTGTGATGCCATCACCTGATGTCTTCTATTTCACAATAAAAAATAGTAAATACACAAAAGTTGAAATAACTTTACATTGAACCACCTAGATTCAACAATGAAAATATCTGTACTTATGATAAACCAAACCTATCTCTCCATCACTCTATTCAACTATCAATTCATCTTATTTTTATGCATTCAAAAGTTGAAGACATAAAACACTACTCAAGAAAACTTAAACATGCATACCATTAACTAGGATTTCATATTTTGCTTACGGATTTTTCTTTTTGGTTAAATTAGTATAAATAAAATGCACAAATCTTTTACGTGTATCATTTAAACCTCAAATCCCTATCAAGACACATTATCCCCCGGGTGATGTTATCACCCCGCTGAAGAAAATGCAGTCTACTGAGTGAACGCAAGAAGTAAATAGATACCCACGCATTTTATTGCAAGCTATCCTCAATTTTTCTAGAAATAACTTCCGTATAAATTATAAACGCCACGTACGTCATCCATGCCATAAGCTTCCGCAAAGCCGAGGCTGAACTGGAGAC